>OZ020515.1:5632395-5903935 GCA_963971425.1 Bryoerythrophyllum caledonicum
ACTTGAATTAGAATGTTGTATTATGCTATAAACAACAAAATCTTTTGACATTTTCAAAGAAGGTAATATTCTTTGCACAAGTGAAACCTCCTTTGTTATCGACAGAAAAATACCATTGAGCAATGTAGTTTAGAGGTAAAGACGTGTTTTTAAATGACTTGTCTTAAGGTCATATTCAAATTTATGAAGCATAATGTCGAATCATCCAATGTCCATATATCTCATGTGTAAGGACCCTTTGGAACAATCCACGAATTATTCTTTAAAAGCATGGGGTGGTTGAAATATATATTTTTAAATTGTTGGGGTTATGATCATTTATCACCTAATTCAACCAGATGTAAAGATGGTGCATTCAAAAGCATCCTCTCAAGGCCATAATGGTCCAAAGTCAAAGTGGTTGCTTCACATCAGTTCTTACCAAATGCTGTCAATTTAACTTTTAATTGATTAAACCTTGCGAAAGTTAGATGAAACTCCAAAAGGCTTTGCTTCTAAGGGTGACACCTTCAAAAGGTCACATTAAACATGTCTATTGTAAAAGCAATGGATGTAGGGGGTTTGTTGCTCTTCATATATGTATTATATTTGGAACATAGAGAATTTGTTTTTACATCGATGTTAAATGGTTTCACTTTTAGTTCTCTAAAATGTGCAAACTATTTATATGTTTCTTAACTTTTTTGTTTATCTTTTCATGCCCCTTCTTAACATTGGATTCAATTGTAGAATACTTATATATTAAGAGTATTACCTTCTTCTAAGATTCCAAAAACAAAGTATTTTCTTTGTTGTTAAAAAACATTTTAACCCAAATAAAGCACGTTTACACTTCTTGGGGAAGTTGGGAAAAAAAAGTAATCTCGAAGGGGCCACTAGCAAAAATTGTAGAAACTACGTACAATAAAGAAATAGGAGCAAATATATTCAATTAGGATAAATTTTATGAAGAAAGTACATGTAACATACATTGCTTTAAAAGTGTGAAATTTGATTATAAATAATATATAATTAGATATAATGTCAAAGAACTATGTAATTGGTACATACAAAATATCATGGAAAAAATAGGTACAAAATTTGAATGGTAGATTCTATTGATTTAGGTTCTCACTATTTCTCAAGTAAAGCGGGTATTTTTTTATGAAAGTCTATGGATGAATTAATGGGAGGGTTAGAGGGTTGGAATAAACAACATATTTTTTAATAAGTGGTACATTCCTAATTTATTGTGGGGCACTCATGCAACATTTTATTGTTGGATAACTTGTACATTTCCTCCGTGGTTAGAAGCTTACACTACCCCTTATGTTTGGGGATTTATATATTTCCCTCTCATTGCATATTTAAATAATTCCTTTGTAAAGTTAAGTTGCGTAATTCCTTTGTAAAGTAAAGTTAAAGGGTTGTTACACAAGGGATATATGGACATTGGATGATTCGACATTATGCTTCATAAATTTGAATATGACCTTAAGACAAGTCATTTAAAAACACGTCTTTACCTCTAAACTACATTGCTCAATGGTATTTTTCTGTCGATAACAAAGGAGGTTTCACTTGTGCAAAGAATATTACCTTCTTTGAAAATGTCAAAAAGATTTTGTTGTTTATAGCGTAATACAACATTCTAATTCAAGTACCAACATAGTCCACCCAATTATGGTGGGGGGTCCCATGGCTCCGTTATATGGGAACCCACAAAGTCCTTGAGGGAGATAAAATGTCGGTTGTCTCTAATGCAATTAGTGTAGGGGAGCACTTAGAGTAGAAACGTATTTATCCTCGAGAGGGGGAAGTAGTTCTATACACACTAGCCTATGTCCCGTGGCCATATGCTTAGTGAAGAGAATGAACAAACACTACATTCACGCCGGTTCCATTATAAGACCGTAGTTCTTCTTCTTCTTCTTCTTCGCAAGTCCAATGGAACCATTTAAAGTAAATAGCTGCTATATTTGGTTCCGACAAGATCTTGGCATTCCTCAATCATCACGGCAATTATGTCCTTCCCTAGAAGTTGGAAGGAAAACTAAATTTACAATATAAATATAGTTTTTCAACGCATGGGAAGAATGAAGGCCTTTTCCAAGGCGAGAATGGAGTTTGCCCAACTTTGTTCCTCTGCTACCTTCAAAGGGTTGAGTCCCCACCCTCACGTCCCCGCCCCTAACGTCCCCGCCCCTTCCCCGCCTAATTTTGGACTCAAAAAACTTTGGATGGCCATATTTCACTCAAAAATAGCCCAAATCAAGCGTTGGAGGTGTGTTTTGACATCTAAATTTTCCGTGGATGCCGAAAAACATCTCATAAGCTTAATTTGGACAATTTCTGAGTGAGATATGGCCATTCAAAGTTCTTGATTCCAAAATTAGGCAAGGAGGGGCGAGGACGTCTCCGCCCTTGTTGTTTAGGGGTGGAGACGTCCCCGCCCCTAACGTCCCGGCCCCTTCCCCTACTAATTTTGGAATTAGCAACTTCAAATGGCCATATTCACTCAAAAATAGTCCAAATTAAGCATATGAGATGTTTTTTGACATCTAAATGTTTTGTAGATGCCGAAAAACATCTCATAAGCTTAATTTGGACTTTTTTTGAGTGAGATATGGCCATTTGAAGTTTCTGATTCCAAAATTGGGCTGGTAGGGGCGGGGACGTCTCCGCCCCTACCATTTAGGGACGGAGGTGTCCTCGTGCCTAATATACTATTTTATATAATCAACTATTCATTTTTTTTTGTCTAAATCTTGCGTGGCAACATTTTAGTGCATATGTGGCTGCCACATTGCTTGTTTTTTACCTTGCGGGTAAGTCAATTTTATGTTGACTGTATCGGATGGGCGAGTGCTCTACCGGATGGGCGAATCGGACGGACCGGCGAACCGGATGTCCGTCTGGTATGACAACCCTGGTCTGTGCTAAGATAAAACTTCTAGTGAGTTTGTAAGAATAAAGACGGATGAACCCGGATGAAATCCCTAATTGATCCTAAAGCTGCTAAACGGACTGCCGGATTAGTTAACGGAACTCCAAGAAAGTCTGTCATCCGGAGCTGTCACTATCAGCTGCCATCATTAGCCGTACTAACGGCCACCTATAAAAGGCTGCGGCGCAAGAGAAACCTCTTTCTTTTTATGTCTTCTTTGCGTATTGTGCTTCCACTCCAGCTTTTTTTTTCTCTCTCTCTCCCTCATTCTCCTAACAGCCGGCCGTTAGGGTTTGTTAGCTTAGACGGTTAGAATGGACCTGTGTCCGTTAGGGAGGGTTTTTGTGAGGACGGTGCGTACAGGGACAACATCGAGAGAAAGAGAGGAAGTAGGCAGACTCGATGAAGACGGTCTCCATGGCCAAGAAGAAGAGAACAGACAGAGATTGGCGAGGGAAGCGAGATGAAGAGCCGGCCGCTGCGCTTCCACCATTGACGAAGGTTCTACCGGAGATCCCTACAGACCCGAACGACTACAACCTTCTGAAGGAGAGCTTGAAGGCCATAGGCTGCGACGGCTTTTTTGACGTTGCTTGAGGCATCTGTGAGGAGGTGTACGTCCGGGAGATGATAGGAACGCCGGACCAGAATTACGAAGGGATGATGCGGGCCCATCCAAAATTCTAGGGAGTTCCGGAATGGATACAGGCGTACGACTTCCGGGCCGGCTCCACCAAGGTAGTGAAACGGCGAGACGAGTTCCTGATGGAGGAGTTCAAAGGGAAAGCCAATCCAAAGGAGGGGTACAGCTTCCAAGATTTGAAGCATCAGGTCGCCAAGTTAGTGCTAGGGTTTCTAAACCCTATCTTCCATCCAGAAAAGTCGAAGCGAATAGTGGCAAAGTGGGCCTGTACCTTCCTCAGAGCACTCCGGGGAAAGATACTATTGGACTTGGGAACGCTCATAAGCGAGATGATCAACCGGCTCGTGGCCAACCTCTAGAAGGTGAAGAAATCGGCAACCCCACTGGCCTTCTATGTGGCGTAGTTCTACTGCCATCACCAGCAGCTCACCCAGACTGAGTAGAGGGAGTACGACGAAGTCCTCAACTTCCAGAAGTATGGAGGTGAGGAGACAGAAGAAGAGTCCGGAGGGGCAGCAGAACCAGCGCCAGAATCAACAACCACGGACACCCCAGAAGAAGACCGGAGGGCCCAGAAGCGGGCTTGAGAGAAGAAGCCGATACCGGAGGATCCGGACACCTGTAGTACGTCCGAATCTTCAGGAGCAGACGAGTCCGGGCCGTCCGTGGAAGCCAGCCGGAAGAAGAGGAAACTCGACCCTGAAGACTCCAAGGGCCCGATGAAGGAGATCGACGACATCCTATGCGGGCTAACCTGGAGAGTGGGAGCTCTCAACGAGCTCAACTACGTCATGAAGACCGGCGTAGAACATGTCTTCCAGAGTTTGGGGCTCGACCGGTTGGAAGAGGCGATCCGACCGATAAAGGATCTCCAGAACAAGGAGATCTCCCTGAAGGCAGTGCATTTAGAAGTCACCAACCTGTACACGTCCAACACAACGTTGACAAAGCAAGTAGCACACTTGCGACAAGAGACAATACTGGCAGTGGTGGCCCGAAAATAGGCGGAGGCAAGAGCGAACGCATCGGTAGCCGCCTTGACGAGAGTCCGGGAGGCCCTGAACTTTTCGGTGGACACGGTCAACCGGGGCAAGCTCTTCACCGAACTGGTGGAGAAGGAAAAGAAGGTGAATATGGCCAACATCTTCCGGTTTGTCCTTGATCAAGCGCAGAAGATGGGCCAAACTTGGCAGCAGATGAAGCTTTTGGTGAGCAACATCACTCCGGTGGATTTGGAAGACCAGGCGGCCCAAGTACTGGAAGACTTCATGACCCCGGGCCGGAGCACGGCTCCTCCGGAACCGCCAGAGTCCGATCCGGCTCCAGCTCCGGGTACCTCAGCAAATCCGGAGGACCTCGATACTCTGTCACCTTGGACACCCGTGGAAGGTATTGTATCTCCCAACCCCAACACGGATGAGATACTAAAGAATCTTCCGGATTTGCTGACGCCTCCGACAATGCGCTTGCCTGAACCTCCGGAAGAAGCCAAACCCCAAGCACCACCCAAGTCAGTGTCCTGGAGGCTGGCATATGGACCAGGGAGCCCTCCGAAAGTTATAGGGACTTGGTCTAGGAGGCCAAACCGACTTCTGAGCTGGAATGACCGACACCTCCAATTCCGGAAGTTGCACCGGAACAGTAACCACCACCTCAGGATTCTAGGACTCCGGTAGCCAGGGCTTCTCTAGCGGCTGAACCGTCGACCTGGAAGGGCAGCTCTTTGCCGGCAACATCAAAGATGGCAAGGGGTAACCAGCGGGTTCCGGTGGAGATCTCCCCCTCGCGCAGAAGTGGGAGAAATCAGGCACCGGGTGCCCCGACTTAGGTTAGTACTTAGATATAGCATTTTTGGGCTGTAATTCCAGACCGATAGCGATTAACGATGGGGCTCTAGTGCACCCGGCTGCTGGCGGAATCAAGTGCCAGCTTTTGTAAGTTAGGGTAGGAAATCTGGTGTCCGGAAATTTTTCCGAGGTTATAGGATCTTAGATCCAATCTGAAACTTTCCCGGATTTCTCAGATCTTTTAGATAAGATCATGCGGATTTCCAATAGATGGGTGGAAGGCTAAGTTTAGGAGGAATTTAGCGAGAGGGAAATTATTCACGACCCACATCAGGAGATTGCCTGGGAGAGCTGGAGGACTATTGCAGAGGTGTTCCTGGTAGTCTCCATGGTCCGGAAGTAGCCAGGAGGGGAAGAGATGAACTGCAGAGGTGTTCCCGGTAATCTCTAGGACGCGGAAGAATCCTTGTTACACTGGATTCCGATTGAGGCCGGAGTTTACCCCCAAGATAGGAAAAAACTTGATGTATAGGACTAGATGGAGAACTCTAGGTAAGAGGTAACACCTTCGCGGAGAATCGCAATCGTACTTACCGGAATGTCGTTGTAGTCCGGATTTGTCTCTATGTGACTGCGTTCGGAAGGCCATCCGGATGTTGTGAGAGTCTAAGTCTAGCAGCAGCAATCAATCACCAGTTAGCGGAGTAGGGAGAGTTGTGTCCGGTCACTATAATTCTGGAGCAATGGGTGTCTAGCCACTTAAAGTCACAAGGCATTGGAGAATTTGGCCACTTCCACAAAACATGATTAGTGGCCTTCCAGTCACTTGCTTAAACCTTCCGGAAGACTCTCTGAGGGGGAGCAGAGAATAATCAAACTACCTATCGGTTGACCGGAACCTAGTTCCGGCAATCATTGTACAAATTCCGGACTCCGGAGGGATCCGGATCCGTAATACATGAATGAATAGAAGGGCTAACTCATGAATGATTGATGTAATAGTTTAGTTTTGGGGAATATTCTGAAAAGAATACTAGGTCTCTGTGGGAACGAAACCGGATTGGTTTACTTTGGAGGCATGTAGTAACGATTGAGTGCATACCGGAGGAATACTGACTCTACACACTGCAACACCATGCGGTGGAATTGAGCAGTTCACCGTATTGGACTGGTGGGAGTCGTGATTAGAACTCGGTGGCATGTCAAGCTTGCGTTTGGTAGACCCAAGAATCTCCGCCCCTTCAAGCCCGCCTGTCTTTGAGAAAAGATCCTCCATCCCTTGGAAACTCCTGAAGGCTTCTACTGTGAGTTTGAGATCACTAGAACATTGGGAAGATCTTAAACGAAGCGTACCTTAGTCTGGAACTTTCTCGGAGGTGCCCCCCTTTAACCATGCTTGATAGGAAGTGATTTGCATGAAAGCCCGGATGAGGTCATCCACTGTGGCTGTATATAAACACGTTATGGTATTTTTGGATTGTTGGAGCCAATCATTGTGGACTGTCTCCACAAGGTTGCAGGATGACATGTCCGTTCACCCGTCAAGTGTGAGGTTCTGATAAAATACATCCACTCTCATTAGTGGGTTCACTAATAAGTCATTCTAACGAACAAGATAAATTAAAAGAGGCATGGGAAGAACTCTTGGTACTGGAGCATGAGGTGATCTATGATCTTTGAAAATGTGATCTATGATCTAGACCATGAGCATGAGGTGATCTTTCTTGTATTAGTGCATGGCACATGCCTACCAAGTTTATTTTAATCGACATTGACCATGTTCGTGGCCATGTTCTTGCACCATGTCTATTGAAGGTTGTCCTGCTTGATATCGTGATCTATGACTTTCTCGTTGTTCTGGGGATCGTGACGAGCACATTATATTGCTCTTGTATTAGATGGATTTGCACCATGGGGATTTTGGAACTGAGGCTTTCACATGAATACAGTTGATGCTGAGAACCCGAGGCACTAAGTGCGATAATTTTAAGGATTTTAGGGTTTTAGAAAGACAACAGCTTCAGATACGTTCTAAGTGCTTTGCAATCTCTTATAGGAATTGGGGGGATTTTGGCAAAGGTACAGAGCAGTTGCAAGCGGACGAGGTTCCATAAACGAGTGTTGGGGTGAATCTTCACGACAGACTGAATTCTGTCCAAAATTTGCTTTGTTGTTTTTTGAAGATGTTCTCCAGTTCATCTATGCATTTGTAAAGATACCTTTGTTATCAATTGCCTTGTGCAATTGTTGGATGAAAGGCGACAATCATGCTTTTGTTAGATTTAGGGTTTCAATAAAATTTCAATTTAAGATGTAGTGTGCTGAATATGTGGCGTGACCATGTTCATGTCACTGGAGGACGGGACATTGCTTACCAACTCCTGATCGGACGCGCAAAAACTGAAGCAGATCAAGTTTAGGAGCGAGTACAATCCAAGGTGAGTAAGCATATGCTCATCGACATTGTCAAACATGATTTGCATAACATCATTGACCCTTGAAGGAACATTGAATTTGGGCACTTGGTAGGGCTAGACTTGTAAATGCTTGAGCTTTGATGTGCGTTAACCGTCGTGTTCCATGTTGTGCTCGTCGTGATTGCTAGGGTTGGTGCATGATCCTGCTCGTGAAACTAGCATGCACATGAGTGGCCTTGCAATGCATATGGAACCAGTGGGCTCCAAATCTATACACAATCCTGGAATCTGATACCTTGTTTTCTAAACTCGCAATTGTCGTCATCTTGAATTGTGGTGCCTTTTAACGATGCATCATGCATTCTCTTGCTTTTGTTCATGGCTTGCTCACAATAATATTTACTTCTGCTTCTGTTTGTATGTGCACCTTGTTGTGCGCGGCCAGGGATTGTTGGTGGAATGTCTGGTTTCCTTGTCATGCTATAGCTCAAGTTTATGGTGTGAGTATGTGATGGTCATTATGTTGTGGTATCTCTAATGATCCACATGAGGGACTTCATTTTAGATCCAGCTCTGGCATGGGAGGATTAGGGCATGTTGTCTTCGGACATGGACACAACAGCACATGACATTAGCACGGCGGCTCAAAACACTGGCAAGAGTTCTGGGGATATGGGCACGTTCTCTAACAACATGAGTTTGCTTGTAGAGGAGTTGAGCATGGAGCTTTAGGTGGGGGATGAGGCAATCCAGGCTCCGGAGATGGATTGAGGCTTGGAGTCAACGGAGCAAGCATTGAGGAAGTCCATTTGTGGGACTTTGTTCGATGTTCTACAGAGGACCAGAGGTCTATCTTCCCTCACATGCCCGAGTTTTACATCCCCTTGTGTCGGATGTTGCCCATGACGGAGGTCCGTTTTTCAATGAAGCCCAACATTGAGAAGCTGAAGGGTGAGTTTGTGAAAGGGGTACCACCCGAGTTTGGCATGTTTCTACGTTGTTCTTAAGAATTTCTCTATGGTGGAGAGTGAGGTTCTTCCCGAAGAACGTGCAAGTTGGTCAGAGCTCTAGCGGGAAGAGGATAGAAAGTTTGAGGCAATGATTAACGGAAGGTCAAAATTATAGAGGCTTTCAAACCAATATTTTTATGTATGGAATAGAAATCACTATCACCTTGCTTGGATAGAGGTCGTCTCCACCATGCACAAGAATGACGTAGAGTTCCACATTTTGGTGCGGGCGGTGTTGCTAGAGCCAATGTTGGGGAATTAACACATCCTCATGAACGCTATGACCAACTAGAGCAAGTGAGTTTTTAAATTAAACAATTTCATATTTTCTTGCAATGCACCTATTAGATAATTTATGATGAATTATTGTCACAGTGGAAACTCAGCAATACTAAGGTTTATGTGCATTGACTTCCAAGCAAAAGGATTCTGATTACGTGACTCAGCAGCTTACGCACGAGCTAAAGTGAATTCAACATTTTGATTTTTTGGACTTTGATGAGTTGAAAGGGTTGGTCAGTGAGGAAGACCAAGAACTTGACCATGTGAGTGGTCGGTGAGCAGTCGGCGTGAGCGGTGAGCGGTGAGCAAAGAAATTCCGGGCCAATTTTTAGTTTTTATTTGGTTTAGGGTACTTTGGGGGCCGAAAGTCGTGGGTCTTTCTCAAGTACAATAACTAATTTTTGTCTCGTGATCCTATAACCGTGGTAGGATATTTACATTATACAAGAAAAATAGATATTGTTAGTTGAAGTATAAACCCTATTGCCGTGGAATTAATGTTGTACAAAAGCAATTGAAAAGCCGAAGGTAGTCAAGTACAATAATGAAAGTGACAAGAGATGCCCATTACCGCGGAAAAATTCAAAATTGTGAGACGGTGAGGAAGCTCATTATTAGCAATGCCTTCACAAATGATATGAGACATTGCATATTAATATGTTTTGGAGATGGGAACTACAATAGGGCCACCACTACCGGCATTCATGTGTAGGTGATAATAAAAGACATTCAAACTCATATTGATTGGGGTCTTCTCCACAATCCCATTGCATGATATTGTTAGGCATCACCATCTTCTACTGTAGGTGGTTAAGGTTGTAAATATTTATGTTCTAGTTGTGTCAATTGATGTTGTTTTTTAGTTCTTTGCATTTAATTTCTTCTAACAACTCCATTTCCTGTATGTGGTATCACATACAAAACAATTTTTTTTTAAATTGCCCCTAAACATCATTTTATGAAAGTTAAATGTGTGAATTGTATCATTTGCCATAGAGCAATAGTGGCTAGGAAATCACAATACCGTGTATGATGCCAAAGAACAAAGTACAAAATATATAAATAAGATAGTAGAACAGTACTAGCAAACTAAGGCCATATAAATGACCACAACAACAATAGAAAATCTATGTAGAAGAACTTTCCCTACCCTCTAGTGCCTCAACATCTAGAAATTGATAAACACGAGGGTTGAAACCATGATGTCTCTGAACTAACGGTGGAGAATGCAATGAAGCATAGGCACGAGCAATAGTCTCTGCATATGATGGAAGCGTAAATGACTTTGGTGGAGATGAGGCAGGGTCCATCAGTCTGCCAAATAACTAAATAGTTAAGTAATTATACTTTGTAAAAAGAAGAAGAAGAAGAAGAACGCCAGTCTCCGAAGGAGCCGGAGTGAATAAAGTGTCTGTTCGTTCCACTACTAAGACCATGCCCACCGGACAAGGAATTAGTAAACTAGAACTACTTCCCCTTCTTGAGGGTAGACACTATGTAACAAGTGTCCAGATACCAACCAATCACACAAACAACCATCGTAACAGCTAACTAAGCAAGTCGCCACAACCACAGAACCAACCTAGTCAGGAGAAGCATTTAAGGGGGGTCTTGTATTTCGGGGAGGGCTTGGTTGTTTTCAATTTTGCGTTTATGTAGAAGAATGGACATGGCGTGTTGGGTAGCTATGGTGTTAATGTTTTTAAAGGATGTTCTAATAGTTTCAATGGGTATCTTGAAGGTGTCTTCTAGAGTTTTCATAGATGGGATAAATGTGGTGGCCCGAGCGCCGGACGTGATTACCATAAGGGGGTCGACATTCCATCCGAGGGCGATGATGTCGTCAATAAGGGGTTGGTATTTGTCTATTTTGTTTTGGATTGTTTCCGGGGAAAATCTATCGTTGCAATATGTGAATTCAATGAATTGAATGGTGTAGTCTTGGTTGACGTTATCGGGTGGTGGGTCATTGTATGGTAAACCTTTGACACAAAGGATGTCCGGTTTGAGCCTAGCGTTGCAATGACATCTTTGAGTCATACATGAACATGGGAGTAGCCAAGGGGGGACTATATTCTCTTGTGGATTATTATTATAAGTACCGGCGTTCATTAATATGAAACATCTCAATTTATTGTAGAAGGTGATTAATATTCGGACTTCCCATACCGCTTTATTATGTCTTTTAACAATTAGAGAGTGTATGTGGTGGTTTTGGCATTTGAGTAGAACATGAAGCCATGTGTCGGGGTCCGTTGAGGGGCATATGGGACATGTTATGGATGGGAATCTTTCTATTCCAAAGAAGAGTTGTTTGTGAGCATTTCCCATATACTGACCCGTACGGAATTTGATGAGGCATGTTATTTGCGAGTTTGAGATGATGGGATTTTACCAAAAGTTTGTAGAGAGTTCATAGTCTATATCGTTATTGTTAGTCCATTTTTCTATGTTAGGAATATTTTCTGCGATTGTGTCAAGGTTGTTGTAGAGGTCTTGTTTTTTGAGATATTTGCCCAAAAATCTAATTGGACCTTTTTTGGGGGTGTCTTCTTTGGAGGGCCAATCTTCTTTTTGAAAGAAGTATGGGGTAGCATGGGCGTGTTCGTGTGGATCTTTGGCATTTTTGTGTGTTTTTTCTCGGCCTTCTTTTGCAAGTTTGTCTGCTTGTTCATTGCCATCAATATTGGCATGGGCTCTCGCTTTGTGAAGGGTTGTGATTTGTGTACGGTTTTGTAACATTTGGACCATTGATGTTAATATGGTTTGGTCGGGGTGGCTATTGTGAAAGGTAGGGTGTGTTATTTGAGTGTTTAGTAGGTAAAGTGCATTTATACAATCAGTGAATATATGTGCGGGTTCATTTTTGTATTTTTTTGTGATGATTTGTAGTGTTTTGTGAATGGCCATGAGTTCTGCTCTGAGGATATTTTGTAGTCCATGTAGTCTTTTGGCTAGTTTAATTTCTTTGGTAGAATTATATATGCCATATCCAGCTTTTTCTCTGCGCCAAGAGACCGGGCTAATTTGTTCCGGTGGTTTAAAGGAGCCGTCGGTGTAATAACTATGTGCGGGGTTAAATTTTGGTGTGGTATAATTTGGGTAGTCTGGGAGAGGGGGAGGTGTGACGGAGTAGTTTAATGTGTTGTTGACATATTTTAATTTTGACCAGTTTTTACTTTTGTTTACGGGGGTTTGTATGGGTGTTGGTTGGGCCGGTTTTGTGTATGGTCGTTGTATGTCTAGATTGTCTGTTATGGAGGTAAGTTCCGCAAGTTGTTCTAGGGAGCCAAGGGTTTGATTTTGATGATGGACGCATAGTATTTGTAATGTAGATGGCTCAGTTTGGGATTTTTTTAGCTCGGGTGGAATATTAGGTTCTTCGTATGGTATTGTGTCAGCTTCGAATACTGCAATGATGTGGGAATCTGGGAATGGGTTTGAATGTTGATTGTTGTTTTGGTACCAATTGTTGTTCGGTGTGACGATGATTGTTTTTGTATTATTTGGATCGTGTTTGGCAGCAAGTCTAGCCCAATGTATGGCTTGTTCCATGTCTTTCTCGTTGTGGGGGTGAACTATGCCATTTCCGATCCATTTGTGGTCAAAGGCCTTGCTTAGGGATCCAAATATTTTGTCTCTTTCGTATGGTGAGTAGAATTTATTAAGTTTGGTAGGACATGTGATTGGGAAGGAAAAGTATGAGTGCTCGATGTTAAAGGATGAGATAAGTGAGTCTAGAATGGGGGTGGGTATTGTGTATTGCGCATTTTTGAGGGGGTCGGTTTTTGGTATTCGATATTTATACCTTTGGTAAAGCCATATTAGTTCGGTTTCAAAGGGTTGGGTTGTTGGTTCAATGTTTGTAGGGGTTTGGAACTTTGTATGATATTGTTTCCATAACCATTGGAGCCGGGTAATGGGTATGGTATGTAAATGTCGGCCGTTTTCTTCGTATAGATGAGCTTGATTGTTGTCTATTAGAATTGTGTTTGAGGATGTAAGGATATTAATTTCGGGGTTGCATTCTGTTGTGTAGATGTTTAAGAGTGGGATAATTATGGGTGGTGTTACGGATCTTGAGTCTGAGAGTTGTTCTTGTGGGTGGTGAGCAAGGGTGATATCTGAGTATATTTTGTTTTGGATTTTTTGGTAGTATTGTTTTAGTTTTTCGGTGTTGTGTGTGGAGGTATTGGTGTCGTGCCTTGGAAAAAGGTCTCTTTGAGGGAGCCATTTATTGTATGTATTATCATTGTGTTGCCATTGGTATAAATATTTTGTGTAAGTAGTTTGTATGTTATTTGTGTCTGTGTGTTGGATATGTTTATGGCGTATGATGTTATTAATGGGATATGTGGTAGGGTTTTTGGGGATGTATGTTGGGGGACGGGGATGGTATGTATGTGGAGGGTTAGTGGGATTGATTGGTGTGGGGATATTTCTTGGAGTGATGCGATTGTTGAGGGTGATGAATGAATCTTTAAGTGTATGAGAGTGTGGGTGTGTGTTACAAGGAGTGTGGCATGTAGTAGGACAGGTAGGGTGGCAAAATAGTTGTTTAGCAACATTTAGTGCGCTTTTTAATAGTTTGGATGGGGTGAAGTGGTAGGTTTTGAAGTCTTCATTGTTCATGATGTGTGTGCCGTTGGGTAAAGTAATTTGGGTTAGTTCAAAAATATATTTGAGAGGAGTTTTTGTAGAAGTTTTTGGGAGAGTTGGCCATTAAGTGTGTTGTGGTTTATTGTTTCTTGGCACCATAGTGTTTCTAGTGTTGTAGGATTAATAAGGAACTTTGGGAGTGTGCTTTTAAGGTGGATTTTGGCTATATGTTTTAATAAATAGAATGTTCGTGTTATTGGTGATCTTATGCAGTCACTTTTTTTAATTCTGGGTATGTTTTCGGCGCCACCATATTAGGCGAGGACATAATTTGTTAATCCAGTATATATTTTCCAAGCCTTCCTTTATCGTTTAAAGCATTTTGCAATTGTTCGCCTATACATCGGAGATATGCGTTTTTGAGGGAGAAAGCTTCAAGTCCAAATAGGTTATGTGGAAGTTGGGTTATTGCATTTGACATGCATTTTGGTAATCCACAAATGGTTTTTTGTGTGACTATTATTTTTTTATCAAGTTTTTTGATAGTTGGCATAGAGTATGGTACACCGTAGAAACTGTATGCCACCCCTGGGCGTAGTACGGTATCTACCATTTTTATTTTTTGTTTCATGGTGGCCGGACATGCTGTTAGTTCTTTACATTGTTTGATGAGTTTCGTGGTTGTAGTATGGATTTGGATTTTCCATTTTAGTGAGGGGACAAGATTTGTACCTAGATATATGTATGGCTCGTTTCGGTGTAGTATGGGGATCGGTTGATTACGGTAACTAATGTTAGAAGCTTGCATTAGGGCTTTAAAGGTGGTAGGGTTCAATTTGGATTTGTTTGGGCATCCGGTAGCAGCACATTTTTGGACACCTACGTCCATGCCGGTCCATTTGCAATATCTATCAATTTTATTGAGTTGTATTTGGATCGATTTAATTTTGTTAGTTATGACGGCAAGGTCATGTGCATATCAGACGGATTTCCACGTCACATCATGGGGCGGGCGCGTGCCTTCGGACCGTGCGCGCAGCACTTGGGGTCGGGCGCGTTACAATTAGGACTGGGCGCGTACCCCTCAGGGCCGGGCGCGTACCCCTTAGGGCCGGGCGCGTACCACCAAGGTCGGGCGCGTACCGTTAGGGGCCGGGCGCGTATCATTGTGGGTCGCGTGCGCACCTGCCTATCGGGCGCGCTCGCTCGAACAGTGCATTTGCGCCTCAAAAGGGCTGAGGTAGAAAGAATTTGAAAGAATACAATTGTACAAGGGTGGTCTAACATTAAAATTATTTATTTCAATGTGGTGCCTTCATGAATGGGCACTGTCAACTCCAAGTACATATTTTAAGCTACAGTACTATTGTACCATGCAATCAACACACCACTAAATATTTTTTTAACTTATATAGTACCCTCGTGTCCGTCATCTTTTAATCATGTGAGCTCTCTGATTCTTCATTGTCTTTCCGCTTCCGATTTGATCGGCGAACATTTTGGGGAAGAGAGAGCCCGTGAAGCACCATCGTATTGTTGTTAGGTACCTTATCGCAATCCTCATCGTCTGCATCATCGCCCGATGATGAGAAGTTCTCCGCTGAATTTTCCAAGACTGGTGCCACGTACTCCTCAATCTCCGAGGCCAAGTTTCGTAATTGTAGCTCGGCTCCAGTAGTTGATGCGGCGTTCACAAGTCATTTTACTCGGATATTCTTCCTTTTGTCTGTTACTCCATCCATGTTTTTCTACATCTTGTTTTTGTATGACATAGTTGTTCTTATTTTATATGACATGGTGGTTTTGACTATGTATGACATGTTGTTTTGACTTTCTATAACATGGTGGTTTAAATATTGTATGACATGGTGGTTCTAACATTCTATGGCTTCCTAGTCATTACTTGTTGAGCTTGATTATTAATAGTACTTCACTTCATTTTTATCCTTACTCGGTGGACTTCAACTTGGTTACTACTTTTTGGTCTTTAATTTGGTTAGTACTTAATGGTCTTCATTTTGGTGAGTACTTAGTGGTGTCAATTTTGGTCACTACTTCGTTCTCTTAAATTCAATCATTATTTGGTACTTGTCATTTTGGTCATCAATTGGTTTAGGTTTTTAAAGATTACAATGTTTAAAGTGAACAAAGAGTAGGGGTTTACAAATTGTCAATCTACAATTTATTGTAGAAGAACTCCTCATGTTTAAAAAAAAAATTGAATGACCAATTCGAAGGTTCTAGGGTCATCATATACTTTAGAAGACATAAAGCAAAAAATACCAAAGCTTTTAATTGTGTAATAGAAAATGAAAAGTTCTTATAACGCTTTAATTTTATATAGGAAAGACAAGTTTTATGTTACCTTATCCAACAATATGTGATAATGTTTTCTCAATTCACTTCGACTTGTGAATAATTCTTTCACTATTTAATAATGTTTTTTCACATCAAAGATATGGAATAATAAAGAGAGGTGCATTGTATGATTGTCGCAGTATGGATTGGGTATTTATAAAAAAAAAAAAAAAAAATTTAAAAAAATTCCACTTTAGCTTAGAATTTTAGGAGGTTTATAAAAATTGGCAAAAGGCAAGTTTTTATTTGGAATATTGGAAGAATCACTTTCTTTCCGAGACTTCACATGTGGTAAAGAATATTTTTGCTAAATATTCAAAGTATGATCTTATGATTGTTTTTTTTTAAATGTAGTCTCGTTGCTCAAAACGTGGCAGAAGTAATAGAAGGAAAAACCAATGCTTACTGTTTCTATTTTCAATAATTGTTCTTACAGTCATCATAAATTAATTCATCTCATTTTTTTAGGGATTTTGAAGATAGTGGAGGCTATGAACAAGAAATGTCCATTTCTACGGAAAGTTTATCAAAATGTGTTATGGATGGAGAAGAAGAGTGCATTTATTTGGGAGAGAATTCTCCATCAAAGGAAGGAGAAGTACTGCAACCATATGATTTTCCTCCCTTGAGTGACGATGTTACTATCCCACATTCATCCAAAGGCTACATACGTCGTAGTCGTGATGAAATAATAGAAGCATTGAGAGCTAAGGTGCAAGTTCCAAATGCAGGAGCATTTGATAAGAAAGATTTGAAATGGGAAGTCGTGCAAAACATGGTGGTGGGCAAAAAATTGACACTTTTGAAGCCATTATACCCTCGAACAGATTGAGGGACTTTGTAGAGGGTGAGAGTATAAATCGTGATTTTCCATGTACATTCCTAGAGGCATCTCTAAAGTGTGTACAAAAGGTTGGAGAAGCTGAAAAACCCCAAGCTAACAGTGCCGTTCAAAAGATTAGATGAGTGTAATTTTATTGGTTCTTGTTGATATTCATTCAAACTTAGCAATCTTTGTTGTCTCAATATCTTTGGTTTTTTTTCTAGCCTATGTATAAGATTCTTACTTTTACGTATTTGATTTTTTTTTTGAATGAATAGATTCCAATGTGAATTTGGACTTGAAGACAAAACACACAAGATGAAGGACGATGTTGAAAAGATCTTTGTTGGACACTTACAGAAGAAATTATCTACAAACCAGAAGATTGCGGCAAAGAGAGTAGCAAAGTAGGTTGCTAAAGCGACAAAAGATAGTGTTAAGGCTTCAAAGGCTACACAGAAGATGACATTTTCTGAAGAAGCATTTGAAGTTGAAGCGCCTCCTATTGTCCCCCCATCTCCACCAAAACCATCTATACATGCATGGAGAGCTTCAAAAGTTCAAGCTGGATTATCCAAGAAGAGAGGTTGTCTTTGTAAGTTTGACGCAAACAATATTATTTGGAAACTACTTTATGTGCTATCCAATTTCGTTGTTTCGATCACATCAACAAACAATCAGAACCTTGCCATGGAAGTTCGTTTGTAGGTTTTAGACATTCAGTTGGTGCGAGATTGTCAGAAAGCACAAAGATATGGATTCGTAATTGTTTGGGTCAAGGGTTGACTCCTTCTCAGATACTGACAAAGCATAAACAAGAGGTTTTAGATGCCGCTATGAAAGGTGATAAATGTACACGAGATACGTTCATCATGCCAGATGATGTTTATAATATTGCAAAGAAAAGAGCATCTGAATTATGGCAGATGCATGTGAAGGATGAACAAAGTATTTGTGTATGGGTTGAAGAAAATCCGGATATGGTCTTCTATTATCAAGAATTTGGTATTCCTCAAATGAATGAATTTCCAAAAATTGAAGAGGAAGCTCCTTTTTGTCTTGGAATACAAATTCATGGCAACAAACTATGATGCTTCAACATGGACATAATAGAGCCCTATCTATGGACTCTACATTTGGAACTAACGAGCCACAAGTAAGTGTCTTGCTTTTAGATATTTAGATTGTATAATTATAATTCTATTTCCTTTCATTATTATGGATTGATTGTTTATGTTTTTATTGATCCAGTATCCATTATATACTATCCTCGCTTTTGATGAATGGCAAAATGATATTCCCGTCGCATTCATTATTGTTGAAAAAGCGAAAGGGAAAGATATTACTCCGTGGCTTAAAGAACTTGATGCTCGCGCAAAAACTGTGAAACCGGATTGGAAGCCAAAAGCATTTGTTGTTGATAATGCCCAAGCATAAATAAATGCTATCAAGTAAGTTTGTTATAAAGTTATGCTCATTGATATTTTACTTGTTAATTTCTTTCTAAACCTTTGATAAACTCTATAATTGATTAAAGAAATGGTTGTGATTTTGTAGGAAAGTGTGGCTAGATATATCTATTTTGCTTTGTTTATGGCATGTGAGGAAGGCCTGGAATGAAAATGCCGTACAAAATATTCAAGATCTATTGCTACGGGCACAAGTTTTGAATGCCGTCGCAGGCATTATGTATTCATCAGATTTAAATCAAGGAGAAGCGGTTGTCAAGGCTGTAGAAGTGAAGATTAAAGAATTGTCACACTTGTATCCAAATGCTAAAGATTTTATAGAGTGTTTTGAAGACAATTGGATGGGAAAGACTTCTATGTGGGTGACTGGAAACAAAAAAATTCCACATTTTGGACACAAACGCTACTGTGGAATCGTACCATTGCAATTTAAAATCTATTCTTGCAATCACAAGAAATCGGCTTTTGGGACAGCAAATGGACTGGTTAATATACAATCTTGTCAATGATGTATTAAACCACTACTGGTATGGTGTCCAATGTAAAATCTATGGATTTACAAAAAACAGAAAAATGGAGGATATAGTTGCTAGTGTTGTCTTACGAGCTCGTGAGATTCCAAATGACTATGTCTCTCTTTTTCCTAGAGGCAAAGATATTGTGCTAGTGATGTCCATGACATCATATCCACATGTCTGGACAGTGACGGCACCCAACTCTGATTGGGCGCAATGCGATTGTCCTCAAGGCGTACGTGGCTATATTTGCAAACATGTCATAAAGGCTATAAAGATGATCCATCCGTGTGTCAAGGATGCTATGATTATCAAGAAGACGGGAACTTTATGTGGCACTACAGAGGGGGAATATGACACATCACAAATTGATGCTTTCTAGAAAGGTAAATTGGTCCAACAGAGTGATGATTGTGATGTATTAGGAGACAATTGTCAGATTGGGAATACATCCGTAAATCATGCATCTAGACAGCCTCATATCTTGACTATACATGAGAAGCTTATTCAGGAGGCAAGAAAAATCTTGAGTGAGGTTAAAAGTATGGTCATGGAAGACACTGACATTGCAATGAGTGCAGTAGCCCATCGTGTTGTTGTGCGAGGAAAATTGATCGATTGTCAAGCCTTAGCTTCTACAGGTCTTTTACATCCAACATCACAATCTTCTTTTTCCCTTGGCGAATGTGATAATCGAGCACGACGCCAAAAGAACTTCTTGGAGGGATCATCTAACGGAGGGGATAAAAAACAAGCACGTATGGAACAATGAATATATTTACAGGTACTAGTATAGGTAGAAGTATTGTTTTTGGGATATGCAAGTACCATGTCAAACATGCTTAGAGAGAAGTACGGTGGTTTTACCTACCAAGTGTAATGGTTTGCATATGTTTTGTTTTATAGTGAAATTTGTCTTAGTATTTTTCTTTATACCAAAATAAAATCTTCTTTATAAAATTCTATCATTTTGTAGTATTTTTTTAACATAAAATCTTAATTATGATTAACTAAGTTTCTTTCAATCTACCATAGTATACCTTAGTATATGTGTTAACTTACTTTGTTTTCCATTCTTCTTTAATCTAATAATCTCCAAAGGAAAAAATTCTTTCAATGACTTCTTGAAGGTTAGGTCATATTCCCATGGTATCAATCAAAAACCTTACTCTACAAAATGTTTCTTATAGATCAAGAAACTTTTAGACCTTCAAATTGGAAGTATAATTTCCTCCCAAATTTAATGAGAACTTTACATTGTTTTTAATTTCAAACGGGGAGAACGGAGTCATTGGAAAGTCCCCATTTATCAATTTGAGTGGTACTAACTTTCAAACCACAAATCCAAAAATAATAAAAATACCTCCAAATGGCTCTAACGAGAGACAACATAGTATAAAAGTTTCCAAAACCAAGGATTTTTTTCTTCAAATTTTAGGATCCTATCCAAAATCAAAAACACCCCCCCCCCTCAAAAGGAGATTTGGTCCTTTAGGAGTTAAGCTATTCATAAATAAATTACTGTGATCAACATTACTACTAACCTACTATACATGTTTCTAAATACTATATTTTAAATACTAAATACTATATATTATATAGTATATATAGTGTCAAGTATTGACAAATATGTAGTATTTAGATACATAGTATATATATATTATAAAAAATTGTAATATATAGTATTTAGAAAAATAGTGTCAAATATAGAAAAATTATGTAATAAAAATTTGTAGTATAAAATATATTTAAAAAAAATTATAATATAGTATTTAGAAATATAGTATAAATATATACTATATTTGACACTATATATTAGTAGTATATATATGACACTATATATATATTTTTTTAAATTACTATTTATTTTGAAATGAAACAAGAGATTTGTTATTTGAAATGCAAACTTTATATGTTAAAATCTTTAAACACAGAATGAAAAATGAAATCATAGGTGACAACCCTGCTACATAAATATGTTGTCCATTAAAATTAGACAATGATAACTTTTCAAGATCCAAGAAACCGCATATGGATTGCAACATGATGTTTTATGTGTATTTGACATACAAGGTGTAAGAATTGGTTTATACAATAGTTTCAACTCTTTTTGTGTTGAGCCTAATCCAATGATACATGATAATTTCATTTAGATCATCATTGCACTACATGTTTGAGAAGTTGCAAAATGGTCATATATTACATGCATGGTGCCGTATTTGAACATGATAAGGCTCAAATCTAAGGTTAATGGATTGGTGGAAACATTGCTTATTTGACCTTGAGCAACGTCAACTCTTAGATTGGATAGCGTGAACGCCAATCTGCAAATCTTACTTTCTCTCTCTTCATATAAGTTCTGCAAGCAAAGCGAAGGAAGCAGTGATGTATCACATGTTTCAAATTTCACTTCCAAGACAATTACGAGGCATATGCAAGCAGCAATTTCACAACTGATCATCAAAATGTATTGAACTGAAAAAGTCACTGCAGCAAAAACAAAATGAGACCATCTAAGCATGAAACTCATTGATTTGCTTGCAGCTGCTTACTTCTGTGAGCCAAATAATATGATCTAGCGAGACGTCCTAACACAAAAAGCATCGAACAGGAAGAGCAGGGAGCCGGGGTGATGCGATGTAGGAGGTTGATTCAGAGCAGAGCGGGAGCGGAGCGGGAAGATGGGATGCTACTGCAGAACGAGGGAGAATGCGGCTGCGGGAGAATGAGGCAGCAGGCTGCGGTGGCTAGGGTTTGGACGGGACCTCCGCGACTGACCGGGTATTGCCCGGGTATTAGGCACGACAAAATTTTCTTGCTGCAGCTGCCCGGGCAGCGACTCAAGAGCTCCGCAACGACCGTGTGCAAGGAATACGGTGCTCCTACGAGGAGGGCACATGACCATATGGTCCTTCCATGGCATCTAACATCCGCCAAGCAAAGCTTCAACTCCACCAATGGTGGGCCACGATTGCAGACCAGACATTGTCTAAAATAGTTGTTCGTATTCTAGCCCTTACGTGTTCAGCTAGCTCTTGCGAACGAAACTGAAGTATGTATTCTTTTGTCCACAATAAGAGCTGAAATAGATAAGCGCCGGAAAAGGCTGCGTCATTGGTGTATATTTATACCAATAGCCGATGCCTTCAATAAAGACTAGGGGCCGATCCCGTTCGATGGTACGATGCAAATATTTACTCAGAGGATTCCGACCTAGATGCCCTGAGGCCGATCCCGGTGGGTGACCGTAATTGTGAATTTGATGTGTTGATAGCCAAGGAAGAGGAGGAGCACGATATGGAAGCTCTCCGCTCTCAACTAGAGTACCGGGGGAATCCTAATATTTGGGCGGAAGGCGCTGATCACCTTGAGGAAACAAGAAACCATTATGGAGATAATGACGACGTAGAAGAAGAATTGGCTCAAGGTCGTTGTAGACTTTGGAATCGAAGTCCTCGTCGCAGTCCTTCGCCTCATCTTCCTCAAAATGAGGGCATTCATGAAGTGCATCCTTTGTCTACTTACTTAGAAAGTGACATCCCAAATGTGGCTAACCTTGAAGAGCCTCAAATCGGGGGGGGGATGTCGGGAACGTTCGTGACGATGACAATTCCCCATCAAATTATGGAGGTGGAAATGGAGATGCCGACAACAAAGGAGCCGGAGGGAACGTGGTAAATACTGCAACTCGAAATTCGGAAGGATCGGTTGAAAATCGGTATGGCCAGGGGAGCCTTCTTGGAATGGGTGCATCATTTCGTAGCACTGGAGTGGTTCAAGGAGACTCTGACACAAATGTTGAAAACACAAGAATTGTAGAGACGGCTCCAAGAAATGAAAGGGTTGTTAATGTGCGAAGGCGTTTTGACCTGGAATATGTAGACCCCTCTGATGCTTTTGCATTCACAGAGGACCTTGAGCCACCGGTTGTGGTGTTGCCTACTGTTATTAATGACCTGAATACACCAACGCCGCCTTCCCGGAATTTCTCTTCTCCTAAAATGACGAATGCCATGTATCGACCTTCCCAACAAAGTGTAGGCGATGAGGGACGGGTCTAAACACTTCCGCTACTACTGCCACAAATAGCAGACCCCCTTTGGTCGCTAGAATGGGGCCAATTCATCCAATGGGTTAATATCAACAAGGCAGTGGATGGACTAATGCTCGTGGAGGGTCTAAAGGCCGTGGAGTAGCTAGAGGCCATGGAGGAAGAAACAACGGCAAAGCATCATCCTCAAGGCCTTGTAGACGTCCCCTCATTGAAATAGGGGCACAAGATCCAAACGTGGTTGTACAACCATTTTTGGACACGTATGTTCTAGGACGTTCTTCATCAACGACTGCATTTATTGTTTTGAGTCGAGTTCCTTGTCCTACCAACAGCTCAACTATAAATTCCGATGGTGATGATCCTCACGCACATCGACAAAAGAGATTCAGAAGCTCGCATTGCCATGGTGAAAGAGTCGTAGAGCTTCGCTATGACAACTCTGAAGTAAAGGGCTTTTGGACTATGGATGGTAGCAATGGAGAATACGAACATGAGAGCGATGAAGGTGCTAATGATGACAACGGTTCGGATTGCGATAAGGCACTAGATGATGATAATATCATCATTCCAGATGCGGTTATGGGTGGTCCGTCTACCGAAGGAGTGCGTAGATCGAGCCGTTTGAATAATTAACGGACAAGAAAAGTAGCTACGTATATGTATGCGAAATCAAGAGAGTTGTGATAATTCATAGAAGAAGCTACGAGATTAAAAAGTTTTTTAGATAACTAGTGCCAATATTATTTGGTTTGGAAGTATGAAATCAGAGCATTGTTGTTATATCGTGAAATGATTTAATGTAATGGACAGCTTCAGATTTCAAACATTTAGATCCCCCTAGGTGAATGATGCAGGGGCGGGGATGCCGCCATTAGGGTCGGGGACGTTGTTGCCCTAGCACCACCGTGCCGTGACATGTCTGAATATGACATGTCCATCATAGTAAAAATTTCTAACCTGCAAAAAATTATTGGACGCATTTCAGGCAATCCATCCGAACCGTCTGCCTGTCCTATCGGATTACCCTAACCCGTCCGTTATGACAACCCTGAGCGGTGGCTTTATGGTCTCATAAGGAGAGAGATCGGGTTCTACAACGAGCTAAGAGGTTTGTGTGGGAGAGGACTCACCTTATGAGATTGCGGCCAGATGGTACTAAGAAGGTAGTACCAGTTCCAATAGAAAGAGTAAAACTGATTAAAGGCACACATGAGGACCTTGGACACTTTGGAGTGCGGAGGACTTATAGTCTATTTCAGATTCACTATTGGTGGCGTGGAATGCAATCCCAAGTGCAAGCTTTGGTGGCCTGGTGTATAGTGTGTGACCGTGTACGAGCTTCTTTTAACGCTCCGATGCCACAATTACAACAATTGTCAATTATGGGCTTAGGATATAGATGGAGCTTGGATTTTGCAGGTCCTTTGCCAGTGACACCTTGACACAACAAGTATGTGTTGGTGATCATCGAGAATTTTTTGAAATTGATAGAGTTAGTGGCATTGCCTGATAAGTTTAGTGCGGGGGACGCTTCTTCGTTTCTTGACCGTGTTCTGAGTCGCTTTGAAACTCCAGCAGAGGTACTCACAGACCAAGGGAGAGAATTCTTGGGTGAGTTTCAGACGTTGTGTGAGCAAACAATGATTGATCATCACACTACTTCAAGGGATCACCCCGAAGCATATAGATTGGCGGAACGCATGGTGGGAACCGTCAAGAAGGGGCTCTGGAAGTACAGCTTGAAGAAAGGACATCACCATGATTGGGATTTGCTGCTACCGTGGATAACAATAGGCTATCGGTTCAGCAAATAAGCGTCCTTGGCGTCTTTTTCACCTTACTATCTGTTGTTCGGAAGGCACCCGGTTTTACCGATTTGGAAGGCCATTCAAGTAGATGTTGACACCGTGTTGGCTAACATGGACAATCCAGACACATGGGCTCAAATGTGTGAGCAATGTGCAGATTTGTTCAAAAGGGTGATGCCTGTGGCATTGGAGAACCTTTCCATTGCTCAACATTGAGATACGTTGCGCTATGCTATAATACGGGGAGGTGGTTATCAATCGCAGGTGCGGCGTTTCACGCTTGGAAACTATGTGTATTTGCAGCAAGCAACGCCCTCCACCTTGGATGTGATAGCATGAAGGATAATTTTGAGAGTTTGTGAGGTGAAGGACTCAGGGGTGTTAGTGTTGGAGGGTTGTGATGGTAAGATGTGGAATGATCACACGCACAATTGTGCGCCTTGCCACTTGCCATACATTGATGGGACAATACACTCTGGCCTCTCTCACATCTCTGTTAGATTACGTTGTCGGTTGTGTGGTAGCGCCAAATGGGCAGCCACTCTGATTATTTGTGATTTATGTTATACGGGGTCGCATTTAGAATGCTTAACTCGACCTTTTTTGGAGGTACCAGTGGGTCAATGGTCTTGTCCTGAGTGTTTAGCACGTTGAGGGTCTGAGTAGACAAAGTCTAGCATTAAAAATGTGTTAGAGGCAATTAACAATGGCGCTCTACTTGCACCCGGCCTACCCTTTGTTTGTTGAGTCTTTTAGAGTCTTTTCATGTGGACCACATTGATTCTATGGTTTTGAGAGGTTTTCATTCACGGTTATCATTCAGTTTACACATAAACTGTGTGGTTCGCCAGAGTGAAAAAGGACTTTAGCACGGGCGAAGGGGGCAAGTAAAGGGGTACTTGTAGACCACTTACTACTTCTTGGTGTACGAGGTTATGAGTCATTTATTTCTTTTCCCTAAGTCTGGATTGCTGATTGTGTGTAAGTGTGTATTGTTTTATTGTTTAATAGAGGTAACGGTGGTGGTTGTGTCACCGTTACTCTCAAGTTGTCTCTGAATGTGCGCTCTCACCTGATTAACACGATGTTATTTGGGCACGATGCGGTTGTGCTCGACAGGTCCAATGCGCCATTGCCTCTTCAGGAGTAGTCTCCTTGAAGTGGTGATAGAGGTGGATCAGGAAGGGACATATTGGCGAGCGTTTGGCGTTGTTGACACCCTTCTCCAACCTAATCACTACATCCTTTATAATAATTGCCTAGTTCACCATCCTTTCTCCAAGATAGGAAGCATACAAGGTGTTAGCAAGGGTGATTGTGAATTAAGTAGGTTTTTTGGGGTACAAGATTGATATAAGGAATGCAAAGGCTTGTTTGGCTCGGGGATCGAGACACTCCTGTAATGCATAACCATTCTTGGCGTCCTTGGTGTTGAAGCGTCCTTTAGGGTATTTCTCCTTCTTCAGACTTGTCCAGCCTGCTCCTTGTCTTGGAAGTCTATACACCTCCTGCCACATTCCTATGGTCCACCTATTCGGACAAGTCCGGATGTTATCTCCCTCTAGCTTAGATAACGGGACATGTCATATCTCTTGCACGGTTGACTCCACACAAAAGCCCAAATAGAAATCAAGAGAAGAGAGACAATCCATCCGTAGAAGATCCTACTTGAACTTGGTGAGTTCAAGAGGATCCTCAGGAATTATAGAAGAGATCTCCTTCACCATGGAGGTTGTTGTGTGTGAGGAGGATCCAGGTGCCATTTGGCATTTGGACGTCGTCGTGATCTCCTTCCTTGCCGCGGTCCTGATCTCCTTCCTTGCCACGGTCATGCTCTCCTTCCTTGCCGCGGTCATGCTCTCCTTCCTTGCCGCGGTCATGCTCTCCTTCCTTGCCGCGGTCTTGCTCTCTTTCCTTGCCGCGGTCGTGCCCTCCTTCCTCGCCGCGGTCCTGCTCTCCTTCCTCGCCGCAGTTCTGCTCTCCTTCCTCGCCACGGTTCTGCTCTCCTTCCTCGCTGCGGTCTTGCTCTCCTTCCTCGCTGCGGTCTTGCTCTCCTTCCTCGCCGTGGTCATGCTCTCCTTCCTTGCTGCGGTCCTAGCATTTGGCCTTGGACTCGATCTTAGAGTTCGGGCCTTAGGCTCGGGCCTTGGAATTTGGGCCTTGGGCTCCAAGTGCAAATTCTACCTTTAAGGACTACTCTTATTATTTTTAAGGTTTTTAAGTAAGTCATGATTTTTCTTTCTCTTATCTTAACTAGAAATCGACATAAGTTTAGTACTAACTCTCAAACTTAACTATATAGTCCAAGTTTAACACTCCTAACAAACTAACTAAAAAAATTTGAAAATTTGTGGTACGACAGAAGGTTAGTGATAAATTGATCCTAAGTTGTTGTGACTATTTGGAATCAACGGAAATATAGGTGTACGCTACGCACAGAGCTCAAAACCTCCAAAAAGCAACTACAACCACGCCCTTCAAGCAAGTCTAAGCAGAAAGCTCAAAACGAGAGATTGCACATTTGTTGACTTACCTTGGAATTGCGTCATCAAGGGGCCAATCCAATGCCACAAATACCAATGGCATCTGCTTCAATGAAGAGCTACAAACAACACCAATAATACAATTTAACTTGATTGAATGTACACAACTCCTTAAAGCAGAAGAATTCAATTGGCAACTACAACTTACCGTCAACCTCTCTTTGAAAATCAAGGTCTCTGAAGCTCAAAAGTAATATTTAAGGATCAAAACATCAAGAAGGGTGCTCTCTCTACAACACAAATACTAAAATCCAATCCAAAATGACACGATTAAATCTATCATTTTTGCATAAGTTAATAAAAGAAATATAAATAATAGAGCAAAATGTAGTATAATAACTCGCAAAACATTTTCAACAAGTCTTTTCGACTCAGGTGGTTTTGATGTTTAGTACTTTGAGAGACATGTCTTTTGGCAATTTGGAATCTATCTGACAATGCAAAAAGTTCCGAGTTTGAAAAAGAAATATCCGAGAGGACTATTTCATGTAAATTTTATTAAATGCACACCATGTTATTGTAATAACCATTGCAAACTGTTATAGCAAAACAACGAGCTCTCTATGCATGCCATCAACAAAACTTCAACAACAAATTCAAAAAGCTCTCAGATAGCTACTCCAACAATTGCAAAACCTCCATTATCAAGGAGAAAAAGAGACTTCAAAATCTAAGCAACCAACTATAAGAAAGAAGATTCCAACATTATAACAAACCGACGCGTGTCTACAAACATGCAAGAAAATGTCCAAAACACATTGAAAAAAATGCACAAGATCGAGTCCATGGCAAGAGCCAAACCAAAAGGGATGACTACAAAAAGTGAAAATGGAAGGCAAATTTATGATTTGGGCTCCATATACACATAAGAAAATTATTTGCAATACAAGTATACTTAGTTCCTTAGCATAGATGTGGATAAGCTCTAAAGATCATTTCTGACGTCGCACTAACACAAATTTCTTCTTCTACAATGAATGCTTATAGAAGCTATGACCTTCTACGTTACTATCCATAATACGCAAGAACTTGGATTTTCCTACTCTAATGCAAACACATACCACACCTTTCATTGGTGCACTTCAAAAACTCCTACTATTTGATAATGAACTCTATTCTCAAAGTAACAAATTTCCATATAGATTTGAGAGAAACAAAAGACCATCATACCTACAAACTATGTTTCTTCGTGCAAAAGTTCCCAATGATAAGAATCAAGTTCTTCACTTGAACATACCTTCTCAAAGGACACTGGCCAATAGCCAACTCCAGAACCATCAAATGAAACCTTAATCAAAGCTCTAAGATCCCAAAATGCATTTGGTGGCGTGGTGAGGTTTCGGCACCCAAATAAATCCAAAAGTTCCAACGAGCTCAACGAAACAAATGACTCCGGCAAGCCTTCAATTCCAGATTCCTCCAAGTCAAGTAACCTCAAAGTTTCAAGGCCCCCAAATGAGTCTGGTAGCTTCTTCAAAATTGAACATCCAAACATATCCAAACTCTCCAACGAGTTTAGCCTTCCAAAGGATGCTCGCAAGCCTTCAATTCTTGAGTTCCTAAGGTTTAGAGTCCTCAAAGTTCCAAGGGCTCCAAATGAATCACGAAGCTTCTTCAGATTTGAACATCCAAACTCTCGAATGACCTCAAACTTCCAAAGGACTCCGGCAACCTTTCAATTCCAGAGTTCTTCAGGACTAAGGTCCTCAAAGTTTCAAGGGCTCCAAATGAACTTGGTAGCTTCTTCATATTTGAACATCCCTCCATATACAAACTCTCCAATGACCTTAAACTTCCAAAGGACTCCGGCAAGCCTTCAATTCCTAAGTAACTCACGTATACGGTCCTCAAAATTCCAAGGGCTCCAAATGAATCAGGTAGCTTCTTCAGATTTGAACATAAAAACATATCCAAATTCTCCAATGACCTCAAACTTCCAAAGGACTCCGGCAACCCTTCAATTCCGGAATACCTGAGGGTTAGGGTCCTCAAAGTTCCAAGGGCTCCAAATGAATCTGGTAGCTTCTTCAGATTTGAACATCCCTCCATATCCAAACTCTCCAATGACCTCAAACTTCCAGAGGACTCCGGCAAGCCTTCATTTACAGAGTTCCTAAGGTTTAGGATCCTCAAAGTTCCAAGGGTTCCAAATGAATCTGGTAGCTTCTTTAGATTTGAACATCCGTCCAAATACAAACTCTCCAATGACCTCAAACTTCCAAAGGACTCCGGTAACCCTTCAAATCCTGAGTAACTCAGGTATAGGGTCCTCAAAGTTCCAAGGGCTCCAAATGAATCTGGTAGCTTCTTCACATTTGAACATCCCGCCACATACAAACTCTCCAATGACCTCGAACTTCCAAAGGACTCCGGCAACTCTTCAATTCCTAAGTAACTCACGTATACGGTCCTCAAAGTTCGAAGGGTTCCAAATGAATTTGGTAGCTTCTTCACATTTGAACTTCCAAACATATCCAATCTCTCCAATGACCTCAAACTTCCAAATGCCTCCGCCAAGCCTTCAATTCCTGAGTTTCTAAGGTTTAGAGTCCTCAAAGTTCCAAGGGCTCCAAATGAATCTGGTACCTTCTTCAGATTTGAACATCCCTCCATATACAAACTCTCCACTGACCTCAAACTTCCAAAGAACTCTAGCAACTCTTCAATTCCTGAGTTCTTCAGGACTAAGGTCGTCAAAGTTCCAAAGGCTCCAAATGAATCAGGTAGCTTCTTCAGATTTGAACATCCCTCCATATCCAAACTCTCCAATGACCTCCAACTTCCAAAGGACTCTCGCAAGCCTTCAACTCCTAAGAAATTGAGGTTTAGGATCCTCAAGGTTCCAAGGGCTCCAAATGAATCTGGTAGCGAACATAATTGTTTATTAAATCTCAATTTCAACATTGCCAACTTTCTCGCATTTCCAATGGACTTACACAAAGCCTGCCAATTACAACGTTTTGAATCCAAGATCACTAACTCACTACTTTCAGGGATTGGAAGGAAACTTGCTATTGTAGTTTCTGAATGTTGTTTCCAAGAAATCCACTTCAAGTTGTTTGGAAGGGACAATTTTGTCATTGTATTAAACGAACATCTCATTATGCGCAACTCTTTCAAACCAGATAAATCAAGTCCAATTGAAGGATTCTCCATCTTATCATTTGAAGCTGCAATGAACTTAGGAAAATTCTGCACATTCAAACATACCACAATCAAATGGAAATAGAACTTTAGAAACATTTGCAACGAAGAAAAACCCCAAGAACACTATGGTATCAATACATGCGTGTGATAGATATATATTGCAGATGAAAGTATAATAATCATGGTATGGATAAAGTACACATTAATCAATCATGAAGTGATAATCAGCAAGGAATATCAAAATAAATTTCGATGCATCTAAGAGTTTAAGTCTCCAAAACGATTGAGTAGAATAAATTTTATCCTTACAATCAAAGGTTCAAATACAAATGGATCTTAACATTGATTAACATACCTCACTATTCCTTAACAACTTTGAAGAATCCGGTTCCCATAGGCGTCTTGTCACTCCCTCTCTTGCTTTTTCCTTCTTGACAATTGCACGTCCCATGTCCCGCAAGTGGTCATGCATGCTAAAACATCCTTTTACATCCACTTCCACCAGTGCCTTTTCCACAAGGCTTCGAAAACCTAGTGGGGCAAACAACCGTTGAGACTTCCAAACTTCAATGGCCAAATCTTTTGGCTCCCCAAGTAGAGCACAAGCGACGTCCAAAAACATCTCTTTATGTTGTGCTTGTAAAGCATCATAGCTTATCCGAAGGCACTCAAAGATCATCTCCTCATCCACAATAGAGCCACATTCAAGTTTCATCAACACATCTTTCCATATATCCATGTCCTCTTCATCCTTCAAAAGAGCTCCACAAACTTTTAGAACCAATGGAACTCCACTACATCCTTTGGTGATACATGACACCAATTCTTCAAGCTCTTGGTCAATTTGGACCTTACTCGCAAATGCATGAGAAGTAAATAGTCCTCTAGAATCCTCATAGTCCAACCGTTGGACATCATGGACATACACTTCACTAGTCACATCAAATGACTCTACTTTCTCAAGTAGAAGCTTGTTACGAGATGTGATGATGCACATGCTTCCACCTGATAACATCCTGTGGGATACCAAGAATACCATTCCAACTTTCTCAGAGACATCATCCAACACCACAAGGAACTTCTTCTTGCATAATCTCTCCTCAAGAACAACTTTACCCCTTGATTTGTCTTCAATTCCACTTAATTCACTCCTACACAAGTCCTTCAAAATGCGGCTTTGCACATTCGCTATGCCACCTAGCATCACCTTGTCTGTCACATCTTCAACAAAAGTACTTGCTGCAAACGTTGAACTCATACGATTATATAACTCTCTTGCTAGGGTTGACTTCCCAATTCCACCCACTCCCCATAGCCCCAACACCAAAACATTCTTCTCTTCCTCAAGTCTCTGAATGATCTCTTGTGCTACTATATCAACCCCAATGACATGTTCTCCAACATACAATGGATGTGGCTTATTGGTCCATTCAAATATTCTTCCCACAATTTCGTTCACGACATCTTTCTCCAACCTACAAATCAAAACATCATATCAAATCCATATTGAAATATAGAATGGACGCAACATATCCTTACTCATCCTTTAAACACTTCTCACCTTTTATCTCCTTCGTTATACTCCCAACCATTCAACTTTGAGCCTCTCTCCAAATCCTTTCTCCATTGTTCAATGAGAGTCGCATCGTGTCTTTCCTTCAACTTTGCATATCCACTTGCCATCCGACCTTTCTCCGGAAACCGCACTTCGCAAGGCTCAATTTTGTAGAACAGCGGAAGAACTTTCACACCAGGAGTCTCCAATATGACATGTAGTTCTCTCAAACACCACTCTGATTGCGCATAATTCTCCGAAAAGATGACAACTACAATTGGTGTTGTCTTTATGGCATGCTCAATACATGTCCAAGAGTCTTCACCCTTATCAATGGATACACAATCAAGAAACGGCCGCAACCCAGCATACTCCAAGCCGTCATATAGAAACCCCACGAAGATGGTCTTTGTGTCAAGGCCTCGATGACTAATGAAAACATCATAGTTCTCAAATACTACTGAATACAACCAAAGATTGAGGATTAGTTTCAATGTCACACCAATTCAACTTCAACAATCACATGTCTAGAATGACTTCAAGCCATTGATACCAAGAGGTTAGGCCTAGTTTCCAAAATAAATAAGTACAATCAGCCCTAAACATCTCTTTGTATCTATAATTAGCTCAAAGAGGAAAAAAATGGCAACTCAAAAGGATAGGCTAGCCTTCCTCACTTTCAAAGGCAACTAAGACTAGTACTATTTTAAGTTCAGAGACTATCAAAATAGGATTCTTATCCATTCATCACCAAGCTACTCCATTTATATAGAAGGTATTGAGAGATAGGAAAGAATAGTACAATAAACCTTAGGATTGGAATCCTATTAAAACCCAGAGTGATTATACAAAAAAAATTGGAAGTAGAATAATCCCCTTACCTCCACTTGTGCACAACCTTTTTGAGGGCCTAACATCACTCGCCATGGCTACCGTCACATTAACACTAGTGTTGCCCTACAATCAATAAGAAAATAAAAAATAAATTGACAATATTGACAAGAAATCATACGTGCCTATGATTGTCCAGCCCCACGTAAACCATACACTTCATTCTGTAAGGAAATCATCATCAATTAAGTCATGAGCTATTATTGTCAACATAATTCAAACATGGTCAAAGATAGGAATGGACATGTGATGAAAACTCACAAAGAATTGGCTTGCCACTTTTCTACACTACTATTTGCACCAAGCAAGTTCCATTTGTAATGACCACTTCTTCAAAGGGCATGTGCACATTCCTCTTCCGATGCCATGCTTGTCTGACACACCAACGTTGTCTTCATGATTATTAGAATGAGAACAAACTCATAAGACTTGGTGGCAAGAAATGCAACAACCACCACCCAAGAACCTAGAAACAACTCAAACTTTGAGAATCTAATTCTCATGATAATCTCAAATACGATTGGATATGCAAAATAATGAAGTTCAAATATTTGATTTGGCAACACTAGTAACAAAAAGAGTAATGAGAATATCACCATTTACATAATTCTACGACGCACATTTGATAATGACAAGAACTGTGTTATTTCAACACCCCATATTAGAGAAAGAACACACTTCTAAAAGCTAATCCACAAATAGGCCTCCAAAAGCTTGAAAGACTTCATGAAACCCTAACCTAGACCATTGTCTTGACCTCAAAAACCAGTAAATATTGATACCAAAGTCATCACCCATATGACATCAAGCATGTCAACAAGTGCCTCAGAAACCTCACCATCGCTTCGAGTACACACCAACAAGTAAAATAGAAGTGAAGTGGAATAAAGATTCGGGTGTCACTTCTAAATTGCCTTCATAATAAAGACTTGAACAATTGGTATTTAACGCCATAATATCCTTGGACCATTTCACACTGTCAGCATAGCAATATTGCCAAATCTAGTGTAAAATATTCAAACAAAAGAGAAAAACATCATTGTAGCCATTCATTGTTGGATCTTGAGCTAGATGAATAAATCACATGCTCACAAGAGATGGAGCACATTTAAAACAATTGTACAAGAGTTCAAAAATTTGCCAATGCACATTCTAAATTTTTTTGTGAGCTCAATTAATAATCAAATCAGCACTCAAACAATCAATAAGAAGGTTGATAACACATTTTGCTGTAGAAATAAATGAAATAATAAAAGTAAAAGTATCCAATTTTTAAGTCAAAGAAAAAGCATCATTTCTTCGTACCTTGCTCGACTATATGTAAAAATGATCAACTTGGGATTCGAATTGTCTTCTACACTTAAGACAAGATCCACCTTTGACAATCTCAAAGTAAACTATCTTATTTATTTGTAGTAAAAATCTAAACGTCCATAGACGCTTCCAGCCGCAAATTGCACTTGTAAAAGCATAACGCCTATCCTTTTTCTTTTTTTTTAGAAGTTCACATATTCCCATGTGCCACTGCTATGCTAGATATCTAATAAACAATCAGATATTTAAAGAGAAACAAGAATTAACTGACAAACATCCATCCAAAAGACTTTTGAAAGCTACGAAGGATGTGGATACAAAAAATCATCACTACATTCAAGAGCTCAAGCAAAAAACCTCACCATCATCAAAAGAGAAACACCGAAAACCTAGATAGATATCCAGGGTAAATAGTTACGGTGGTTGTAGGACATACCATGTTTGCCAACCCTGCATCTGCGACCACAACAAAGAAGATCAGTATACAAATCACAATCTCAATAAGAAAAAAGGTCACAGCAACTCCCTCCTCACCAATACGATTCCTACCATTGTCATGCAACAGTCATGTTTCTGCACCATGCATGGCAGAAGGAAAACCAGTTTGTTGTTTCCAGATCTCACATGAGAGGAAGATACAAACAAGCACTTCCAAAACCAACTGACCAGCAAAGCGTCCGAGAGCCTATCCAAAAGTTTTCATAACTCCACACATGAGAAGCCCAAACCCTAACCATCTCAATTTGTGAAACAGGAGAACGAACATACGAACATCATCACCGACGTGTGAGCAAACTCAACCAGACAACCTCAGCGTCGCCAAAACAGCAACACCGACAAACTGACAAGAAGATAACTGGAATAAATGGTTAGGGACGTACCACACTCGCCAGTTGCTCCACTTCTAAAACCACAACAACAGATATCAGTGCAGAAACCACGATCTGAACGAAAAGAAAGACCAAAGAAACTCCCTCTTCACCGACAGACCATTGCACCTAAAATCCATCTCAAAAAAAAAAGCTAGAGAACCCACCAAACATACCCTACATGAAAACCCAGGAACAAACCATCCACGTCCACTTCACCAGGCCATCCATCAATCCAACCAGAGACAACCCAAACCATGAGTTATTACACTCACACGAAAGCTTAAGAAGAAGCTGACCATGGTACCGACAAGTCACGGTCGACGACTCACCTGAAGTTTCTGGAAGAAGCAAAGTTGTGGCAGTTCAAGTGAGAGGATGGCGATCTGCGAGAGAAGGTGAGCTGAAACCGCAAGAAAGACGATGTTCTGTGAAGGAAAGTGAAAGAGTGTGCAAATAGTTCGATGGAAGACTGAGTACTGCACAAACGCAACTGTACGAGGGGTATAGATGATGTTCGACGTAATCTATGAATTTCGTGGATTATGTAGGGGAAAGTCTAGACCTGAGGTACGTGGGTTTTGTTAGAGCATCTCCACTGCGCGGCCTGGAAACCGGGGGAATTGAAACGCGGAACAAATTAAAACGCCGGGCCCGGATGACGCAGGTGGCGCATCGCCTGCACCGCACAACACCAAAAAAAAATTTAACACTGCAGAAGCCACGCATGCCTCCCCGATCCTTCGTCGTTGTGGGTCGTGTCAACTCTGCACTTTCAACTCTCCACGTGTCAACACTTTATTCGTCAACCGAACCGTGGAAAATTTGAGGGATGCCGCCATATGATGAGATTATTCCGTTGAACTGGAAAAGTCCGCCATATTATATTGCGGGTGAGCAGTATCCTGGGCCCATGGTGGAGAGGTCGTGGCACCGAGACCCCCAAACCGGGCAGGTCTACCGGGAATCTTAACTACGGTGGAGAAGCTCTTAGTCGCCAGGCTTGACCGGGTCTGGAGGCGTTGGTTCGTGGTCTCCGGTGACCGTGGGTGCATTATTGTCATGTGTCCAGTGAAGTCAAGGAGGAATATTGAAGGTCCACTTCAAACTAAGGAAAGTAAGCCCCCCTAAAACCGACAGGTTAAGGAATGTGCATATATAGAGAGAGGAGGTAATTATACTGTTATTTTTCAGTGATACCCAGTAGAATTACGATTCTAACCCAAGTGATTTCATATTTTTTCGATGAAAACTGAATTAGTTATGAATTTTCAAATTGTGGAGCCATGTTTAGTGGGTGGCCAGTAGTAGGTACCCCCCACACCAACGACTGAAAGTAAGGGTCTTGACTAAGAGCACCTCTACCAGGGACGTGCCAGCTCAGTGGAGACTGCCCTCGGTTTTGGCCTTGAACCCTGCTCCGCAGTCGGGCTGCAGGGCGCCTGGTGCAGCGCCAGCCGGGAGCAAGGTTATCCGCCCTGGAAACCTGCCTCACATTAAAAGCCCTACTGTGGGTCCCATTGTGAAAAGTGCAAGGGGAAGTAAAGTCAAGCAAGGTGCATGCAAAAATGCGTCATTGAATGGACTACCACTCCCACAACCATTGATACTCCACCACGTACTAGAACCAAATTGGTGGCCCAGCCCCGGTGAAATTTTCAGTTGCCCGCTATATTCTCTCCTTTTCCAAGCTTGCTCCCAACTCCCTCCATCCCGCCTGACCGGTTTGGCGGCCCCGACCAGCGCGGTGGGGGAGCACCTTCCCCCGGACCCACCAAACGTGACAGGTATGCGGGGATGGAGGCCTGCGCTAAAGGTGCTCTAATAGCAAACCTCCGTTTGGAGCTGAGTTGGTGGTAATGGGATGGAAGTGGGTTGGATATACCCCAATTTTATAGGCATTGGCTATGGGTTTTTGTTGGTTATGGAGGGATTACCTTAATGTATTTTATATGTGCGGCTGGAATTTATCATGTTCAAGCTGGAGTGGTATGATTTCAAGGATCTGAAACACTGACTGATCAACAATAAGGTGTATTTTGATATTTTATTCCAGAAGGTTTTGTTGACTATTGTGGGAGTTTGAGGTTGTTAGTTGAGCGTCTCTACCTTCAAGAGGATGAAGTAATTTCATACCACTAATCTTTGTCCTGTACACGTAGATTTAGTGGTGAAATGAACAAACACTATATTCACACTTTAGTAGCATCCATTGGAAACTCAAGTTCTTCTTCTTCAATGAATTTCAATTTGCCTCTCAAATATGTGGGAAGTATAAAACAAGTCTTACACTTACCAAATGGCCTAATACAACATCAATAAAATGGTGCACAAGTAGTTTTCAGCCAAAACTGCTAGCCACTTCCTCAGTAACTATATTTTAAAAGGTAAATGAAGAGGCTTTGTTGCTCACCAATGTCATAGAGCTTCCAACAATATACATGATATTTTAGGGATATCCACAATGAAAGGAGTTTCTCCCTATGTTAGATTAGTCAACCATGTTGTTTGAACGGATATTTAACTAAATATGGACAAAACAAAGTCCAGAAATAAAAACGAGTCAAAAACAAGTCATTGAGAAAAAACTCAGTCGGCGGGCAGCAGAGGGCAAAGTGATAAAGCAAGAAAAATTCAATCGACAAATCCAATGTTCCAAAATAACATATACCAGTTGCAAAAAAGAGTTGTTTATTGATCAGAACAAACTATAGTGTCGGCTGGCAGCCAACCAAAAAGTGAACATCTCGAGAAGAAATAAATACAACTTCCTAGAAGAAACCATCCAATAATAAAGTTGAACGGAAACTAATGACACGTACATGAACCCTAAAAATCAAATTATACAACACAAATGCTCACTCTCATGAACTTTACAATACGTATCCTTCAAATCACGGACAAAAACTAATTTGAAGACCATCGACTCGCAGCCGAAGGAGAAGACCTAGTACCATTCGATTTCGTCCCATCGGACAACTGTGCGCCCACACTCACGCGCCTTTGAAACCGCCCAATGAGACTGACCAGGTCGATGTGCTTGCTCTATATATTCAGGAACGCTTGAAAATCTGTGGAGCGGATGGATGAAGGGAACGATGTCGGTCACCACGTTAGGAATAACATGGTCATTGTCTTGAAGGCTCATATGACCCTTAAACGGCCAGGGAATATAACAAATGTTGTCGGGGTTTTTCCGGAGAGACCTTGGGTTCACATCCACGAACAGAACTTGATGAGGCAGGTAGACAGAGCGCATATGATTCTTCTTAGAAAGAATAGACATCATTTTGTAACTCCAAGGGAAATTTATGCTCTACGCTAAGTCACGTCTGCTATAGACAAATGACAGCCTATCTATAATACCAACCGGAAGAATATGCCGCAAGACAAGTTGTAACTCCTCCATCGGCAACGTTGACTAAAGCGTGACGTTAAAGCAAGGGAGCAACATATCAAAAAGTTTCTTCAGGCCCGGCCGGCGAACTATATTCTCACGAGTGCAAGAACCAGAAGTTGGCACACGTGGTTTTACAAAGCAAAGGAGCCCATTGACACAGAGGACAACACACTTTCGATACGGTGAAGGGGTTCCATATAAGCATTTGAAATAAAATGATGACCCCTGGAAAATCAAAAAGAAGACAATCGTCATGATGTCGAATATTAAGGAAGGATAAAAACACTATACTGTCGGCTGTCAGCCGACGGGGCATAACAACGCACATGACCATCATGAGAGATGAAGCACAAACATGTGATAAAGGCAATACATACACACAAGAAAGCTGGAATTAGAAAATATATCATAAAATCGCAAAAATTAAGAAATTACAAGGAAAGGAAGGATGAGTTTCTGAATGTCAATAGCAATAAAGAGAAATAAAAACTCGAAAAAGCCCATTCGAGAATAAATGGATACTTAGTTCGAGTAGGTTATTAACAGCTTCGATTCAACTTCATCGGGACAGTATGGAGAGTCGAAACCCAAGGCGTGGGGATAGATGACCTCCCTGTACTTTTGATGCTGAAACGACCCAGGGTAAAGTCGAGGAGTTCCAAATTCCCAATTTGTATGGCAGTACTCCTGAACATTGACTCGAGACTTCAAAAGTCCCGAGAGAAAGGGAACTTACGCACTCAATAGATAAGGCTGCATCCCGGGAACTGAGATCTCTGGAATATTATACTTAAATAGAGAAGGATGAACAACATTATAGGGGCTATTGAGGATATTCTGGAGAGGAAAGGGATCAACCAGAAGCGTGTTCCGCTCATATGCATCAGGCCCGATTAAAAAGCGTCTATCAGAAAACATTCGGGTCAACCTCTTCAGCAGCGGCGTAACTGAAGTCGAGGGATTCTTGGCCGCAGAGGAATCACAGTAGGTAGTGCCCAACACTTTTGTGTTCTTTCGCAAGTCGGGGAAAACATCGAACAAGTGATCCATGTGTCGATGGATCTCTCTGAAATTATCGGTTGACCAAAAGGCCAACGAAAAGGACGACTCGTAGAAAGCAAGGAACTCTCGAAGCCCAGGCCTAGATTTCTAATAAAAGCTCTTCCTCTTAACACTGCCACGACAAACAAAACTTTTGGCGAAGAGAAGCCCCCTTAGTTCAAGGACAAGGTAGTAGCTTGAAGGACCCACCTGAATATTCCTGGGAACCAAATCGGAGCTGAGGTCGGCAGTTGGAACTGAAGCAGGCGAAGGTGTCGGCTGGGAGCCGACGACATTGACATCGATAGGACAAGCACCATCCGAAACTAAATCGTCGATGTCTACCTCCTCGATGTGACAGCGGGTGGACCCGAAAGCGACAGCGACATTCCCAGGACGCATCGGTGATACGATCTCAACTACGACAACAAGATTGATTACAACAGCAGGCTGCCCGACAGGCTGAAGTGCATATAAGCCAGAATCAACATTAAATCCAAGACCGCTAGCGGCACCAGGAAATTCTTGATGCTCCAGTCTCTCGTAATCTCCCAATAGTGAGTGGAAGCCGCTGAAGCGCGGGGAGATATCCATCAAGTCAATGTCTCCCGGATCAGTCGCAACGGCAAACTGGAGCGAAATATCCCCAGGAACTCCGACTTCAAGGACTGAATTTTGCATCTGAAGTCAAAAAAGCAGACATGCATGGATTCAGTGAGGCACCAATCAAAAATGATTGTCCATAAAACACAAGAGCTTTATTACCAAAAATATTGTATTTACAGCAAGTCAATAAATGTCTGACAAAATGAACATTCGAGGGCGTCGGCTGCCAGCCGACGCTACAATCCTAAGAGGAAGAAATACTAGGACGCATCGAGCTGGGATAAGCTTCGACGTATTCCGCCTACTTTGGGTCATCAGGCCAAAGTCGAGGATATCCGGTCAAATCAATTTGCTCACGAACATACTTAAGAACAAGCAATCCCGATGAAACCAAACCGGAAAGGAACTGAACAATACTAGGAAGAACGGCATTCTTCACGGTCTCCTTCGAAGTCAGATCAAACGTCAGGGGATGCATGACATTGAGGGGACTGTTCCGGACATTAGCAAAACGACAGCAGTCGAGAAGAAGAGTGTTTAGGCTATTTGCTCCAGTGCCTCCCAGGGCGGACGGATGCAAAAAAAGAGTAGAAAGCCTTCGAATATATAGAGTCCAACCATTGAACGATGTCGTCGCTGTGTCGCAGAAACTGTTGTGGAAACGATGTCTAATTTCCCTAACGATGCCACACTGTCCCTCAAGAGCTATCATTTGTAATTTCATAAAAGAGCTGGATTGGTCACTCCAAACTGCCACAGTGAAGTTGGAAACACAGAACTCGAGAAACTCTTTCAGCGTCGGCCAAAAGATGGTATGCCATTTCTTGTCGGCTCCAACACCTTGAGCCATTAAGAGACCATTCAAGGATAGGACAAGGAAGTACTTATTGACCTTCTGAGATGGATCGGCGCGGAGCGATAAAAACCACTCACTTGCGTCGCCAACTCCAGAGTCAACCTGAAGAAATGAATGGATGAGGATGCATGAATTAAGAACCCATCAAGTGCATTGGAAGTTGAGATAATTACAATTGATGTTTATTATGGGTAAACATTCACACAAAGATAAAATCAATGTGCGAACAAAAAATAAAATTCCATAGTCATGACGAATGTCATGAAAAGAAATGTGATGAATATAAGCGTCGGCTGGCAGCCGACGGATTGATTTAACGTCTACTTGAAAGTGACCTTGGACGCTTCTCGCTTGGAAAAGACCAAACAAACTGCTCCCACTCGGGTTCTCCAGGAAGCAATCGAGGGTTCCCCGGGATGGCTACCAGCCGAGTCTTATAAGGGTCGACAGGCTTAGGTTCAAGGAAGGTCTCCTTGCGGCCGAGAGGAACATCAGGGACGACGGCAGCATCAGGCAAGACCGTATCCACACTCGCTGAGAGCTCATCATTCAACTCCGGATTCGCAACTTGAGGACGAGGACGACATGGCTTGTCACTTTGAAAGGGCAAGGCGAACTTCTTCACCAAGATAAGGTGGTCCACAGTTGAGGTGTACTCGATTACAGTCCAATCCACTTCCTTCATCGCACTCAGAAAGGAAGTTATTACCGAGAGAGCTTGCCTACTCTCCTTGGCAGTCTCAGTTGAAGTGAGAGTGTAGGGTATTGGATGAATGGCGTTATATGGAGAATTCTTGACGTTCGAGTAAGGATGAACGTCAATCAAGAGGGTGTTGGCGCTATTGGCTCCTTTCCCTATCAAATCCCCATAACTAAGAAATAACGTTGATAGCCTCTTGAGGTAGAATTTCTTGCCATCGACAGAATACCGAGCTATGTCGCAAAGGGTATTATCGAAGACAAGTTTGATTCTCTAAAGACTGAATTTGAACTGATCTTGCAGGTCATTAAGAAGAGTCACCACTCCAGCCGGACTTTCGGAACTCCAAATCACGACAGTAAAATGATCAACACAGTACTTGAGAAATTCTTGGGTGTGAGGCCGGAACTTTATTTCACGGTCAGCGCCATGCGTGAGAACCAAACCATTCAACTCAAGTACAAGGAAATAATCTTTAAGGGGTGTCAAACCCACCTGAACCATGTGCTCAAACGCTTCGTATTCTCGATCTGCACCAACCTGCTCCACTGCACCAGAAGCAGCAAGTACAGGAGAACTAGTCCCCTGATCAGCTAATTTAAAGAAAGACCATTTAAAGGACATTAGATCCCTGGTCGGCTACCAGCCGACGAACCGACTCAGAAGATTAGACAAAGTCAGAGAATAATTCAGAAAATCAAACATAAAATTAGCAGTGTACCTCAGCACAGAATCATAATGGGTTTATAAATATTCCAGAAAATTAGTTGCACACTAAGTCACTAAATTCTGAACCTACAATAAGCTAACTATAAAACTAACCTCCAGATGGATTGCCTGCGCGATCCACGACAGGAGACAGGGACTCGTTTGAGAGATCTTTGCCATCTGGGGTCATTGGGGTGTTCGGTCTAGAAGAAGAATTGCTTCTTGAACCGCGCTTTGCAGCAGAACCCTTCGTCTTTGCCGATGGAGACATCGCCCGCTTCTTCCCAGAAGTTTTGCTGGTAGTCTTTGCCTTCTTTGCTTTAGGGCTTCCAAGAGGGACGTCAGTTCCCGTTGAAATCACAAGAACTTCATTCTTAGGTCCCGGCAGGATGACTCGAGAATCTGGAGTAATCGATCTTCGGGCAACAGGGTCCTTTGCGGGATTCAAAGGATGGACAGTCTTTGCATTAGTACCCGCTACAGATGTGCGGCCAGTCTGGACAACTGTTTCGACTTGCGGTTGCTCGGCCAAATTGATGACCACAGACCCGGATGGCATTGCCTCTTCCACTATTGTAGGCAACACAACCGGCTTAGTTGACTGAGGTCCTTGGCCGATATGGGTAATCAGATGGTCCAGACTGGTCTTCTCTTCATTTAACCCGACATCACGATCGGAATTCTGGTCGTCCGATAAATCATACACATTTAACGAATTCCGAGACATGGATGCTTGGGTAGATTGAACCACAAACTCATCCACAACCTTCCGAGCAGCACGTGAATATTCATCGTCTTCCACAACCTTTGGCGGTGGTGCAGAATTCTCTCCAAGCTGGATAACCCCAAATGTCGAATCCGACGGCTGAGGCCAGGTGATTCGATTAGGAACACCAGACGGCTGCGGGGGAAACGACATGTTCTTAACGCGCTCTTTCGCGATAGCAATGTCAGCTTCCTCGCGCACAAACTCAATCACTGTTGTTTTTGCCCGCTGAGCACAAATACGAGAAGATAAGTTAGAAACCCGCTGCGAAAAACTGTCGGCTATCGGCCGACGAGATGCATTGACATGAATCGGTATATGTAGGACAAAAAACTAGAGCTAGCACGACAAGGGGTAAGGAAATCAACCAAGGCCAAAGCTGTGACATTCCCACCACCCCGGGCATTGAAGACGGTCAGGTTTGATTCCTTCACCGCTAAGGTGGGACTCAAAATTGCCGTGAGCAAACCCATGCATGGATTGCACACATCTCCACACCAGCTCTCGGTCGAGGGCGAAGCAGCGTCGTCATAGATAGGATTAAGAGGCTTCGTCAATCCCATCACCTTCTTGAACTGGCTGAATCTTTCACGCTCATCACTCGCTTTGTTGTAGAGGATTCCGACGTTAGCCAAAGGTCTGTCGTGCATGGCCGACACCTTGAACTTCCGGCTACTGTCAGGGAGGTAGCGAATTGTGTGAACAGCACATACCCTAGTCAAACTACGACATTCCGACTCAATTTGGAATCTGGAGCTGTAGTCAGTAATAAGAATTGTAGGAGCAAAAATCTTAGACTGATCATCATCAGTCACTCGCAACACCCTCTGCACAACTCCTTTGATGCCCGTCTCTGCCTGTAAAGATCAAATCCCCGGCTTCGTCGAATCCAAACACAACAAACATCTCGCGAGCTCCCTTCTCGAGTTGCACGTCCCCTTTGTCGTCGATCTTCTTCACCAATTCGACAAGCCCCTTCGCAACACGAACATCAAAGCGAATAGCAAACTCATCAACCAGATCCTCATCACAGAGAATGGCGTTCTTCTTCACTGCCGACCAAAACTCGGGCGGCGCCTCGTTGGTCGTTGGAGTAATCCCGTTATTCCTCCCCTTCAAGAATGTTGTGCCAGCATCAGACTGCTCCAATTCGCGTCGGATGTTATCAAGGGTTTCATTGTTGAAACCCTTATCAGCGGCAAGCAACGTAAACTGCTCATACGCCCAAGGGAAATATGCGGACTCTCCAGGTTTCTTCAGTGGATAATCGCGGTACTTCAGCATCAATTCGTTCTTGATGATGTAGTTCATCTTAACATCCTTTACCCACGACTTCATCAACACACCAACATCCCCCTTCTCCTTTCCTACGTTTACCTTAATATACACTTTCTTATCGAGAATCGCCTCAGCCAGCTGCATGGAGTCCTCATCACGCAGGTTGACGAGGTACGAAAGGTCCGGGTGCGTGATGTCCCACTGCGGAATTCATGGAATCTGAAGAGGAGGTTGTCCGTTCTCCCCAATTAATTGACCCATCTGCCAAGCGGTGAAAACCACTTGCCACTTGTTGTAGAGATCAACACGAACAAAAACAAGAGGTAGCTTCTAGGTCTCCACGTCTTTAGCCTTACTCATAATGACAGTGAGGTGATTCTTGCAAAAATCCTGCAACAATCACAATGAATAGAGTCAGGTTCCAACACATGTAAGGCCGTCGGCTAGCAGCCGACGTTCAGATACACTGAAGCCACACAACACGATTAGCATGAACAAACAAGTGAGCAGTAAAAGTACCTTCCAGGCAGCATGGTCTTGAAGCTTGTCAACGCGACCAAGCTCAATCCACCTCTCCTTCATTCTACGAAGTTGGGGAACGTAGGTCTCTTCCGCTTTATTCTCGGCAACATCAACGTTCAGGAGGTTCGAAATTTTAACCAGGTCGTCTTGAGTATTCGACCAGAGTACAATAATGTCCCACTCCATGAAATACTTAGCTCTCAACGATTCGGGGTCCTCCATCTCTCCGAGCTCCTTACACACAGAGTATGTGTGCTGCCCACCAATGATGAATCAATGACAATTTGGTTCATCTTACCACTTGTACGTCTCATCGCCAAAATGAACTTGGTCCTCCATCATTTTGGGCACGCTCTTTGTAAGCCCAAAAATAAACCCCCTAAGAGAATCCATTTTTAAACCTACGAGGTCCTATTGTTACACCACTTACCATTCCTTATGCTTAACTGTAAACCCTAATTTCTACTGGATTTGGATCTTGGCATATCCATTTATATATTTAGAAATCAATAGTACTATTATCTTAATCCAGTTAAGTGAACTCGATTAACCCTCCTTGGTATTTAAAGGCTTAACTCTGGATAAATTAGATAGGTATGAATAGTTAATTAATTAATTGTTATCTAATTATTATGGCTATTAGTTATTATGATTATTATTACTTATTCTTTATTTATTTATTTATTTTAATTTTTTGTTGTTTTATTATTATTATTATTTTTTATTTTTTATTTTTTTTTTAGTTTAGGTCAGCTGATCAGGCCTGATCCAGACCCTGGTTGGAGCAGCAACTTCGGCAGCCTTTATCTATTGATTCGGGACTCCGAATACCAAAAAATTTCCTCTTAAAATGATCACCAGCTCAATTCCAACTTGGTTAAAACACTAAATACCTAATTTGAGATTGATACCGGCCTCCACCAGCAGTCGCAGCAGACAGTCCCTGTGAGTCCCAGGTTTTGTTTTTTTTTTTTAAAACATCTTAACTTCCTAGGATTAACTCCGAATTGAGCGTTTTCAACTTCTAATCTTATTAGTTTTTCGTGCTCTTGACGATGGACTCCTCAGAATTTCCAACCAGACCTTGAGGACTGCCACATACAGACGGACAGCGGCGACCCAACAACCACAACAAGTATTCACAGCTTCCTCATGAGCTCACACATCATTCAATTGGGAACACCATTCACCAAATTCTCAACGATTCCAGCAAGCACCAACTTACAAGCATCAGCATTCTTGCATCGGCCAGCGAGCAATCATCACCAAGTTTTGGAACCCTAATGTCAAAAAAAAATCCTCCAGCGCTTCCGCACAAGTTTAGAGATCCCACAAATTCAATCAACACAAGAAGGAAACCGCAACGACCGCATGCAGGTAGGAATTAGGGAAGGTAGCTTCACCCAGGAAATACTCCCTGGTCCGAGCGCCGCAGCCTCTTCTCGCCTGGATCCTCCAGCTCGAGTCTTCTCAGCTCGCGGCACCTTCACACCACCGCGCGCACACACGGCTCCACGATCACCAACGCCGACCTTCAACAGCGCCTCCACACCGAAGCTCCCACCGCAGGAGCACTCCAGCGCGCTCTCTCAAAACCACAAAAAAAAAAAAAAAAACACGGCTCTCTCTCCCGTGCTCAGAGCCAGACCTCGTGATCACAATCACGGACCCTTGCGCGCACAGGTGCGCCCCTCGCCGAGCAGCCTTCCGGAACAGAGCCCAGCCCGTGCAAGCCCCAGCTCCGATCCTCGCGCACACACACAAATCCAGAAGAGTCGAGCTCTTCTCTCGCGCCGGAGCTCTTCCTCCAGCTCCCCGAACACGAGACCTCCTTCACGCGCTCAGAGCGCGCCTCTCCCCACAGAGCTCTTCCAAGAAAAAGAAAAAAAAACAGAGAGGCCAGCTCTCCCTCGCGCCCAGGGCGCACACACCACCAACCACCAAACAAAACAAATCCAACCCAAAGAAAAAAAAACGAGAGCTCCAGCCCTCTCTCCTGCTCGCAGGAGCTCCTCCTCGCTCCAAAAACGGCCCCCCGAAAATCCCGTGACCCCAGCTCTCTCGCCAGCGACTCAGCCTGGCTGGTTCTCCTTTTTTTCTTTTTTTTTTTCTTTTTCTTTTGGTCTTTCTCGTTTTTCTTCCCCGACAAGACTGGCTTAGTTTAAATGAGGCAGCCCATGACCTCTCACAGAAGTGCAGGATTGGCCACTTACAGCCGTTTTTGCATGTTTTTAGTTTATTACTAGCATTAACTCGCCGCTTTGCTCCTGACAAGCCTCCCTAAAATTAATTCCATGGTGGCAAGAATTGTCATGTGGCATGTGCATGGGGAAGCACACCCAACCACCTTCTTTTCTTTTCTTCCCCCTTTTTTTTTTCTTTTCCTTTTGATCTTTTAACGACCATTACCCTAGATCTACTACTATCTACTGATGATTTGCAATTTACTTATAACTTCAAAAACTAACCACATAGCTGGACTCCTAGCACCCTAATTAGTCTACACAAATTTTCCTAGCATTTTTGGAGTTCATTAAGTATTTTTTCCGAGTGGTCAACCCGTCGACTAACCAGTCAACCCCTAGAATTAAATAGTAATTCAACTCGGAAAATTCTAGAAATTTTACCACTACTTCTACCTGCTAGGAGACACTCTCTCAATTTTTTCCATAATTTTTGTCCCATTTCTCAATTTTTAGTCATTTTCCAAGGACCTTTTTTTTTTCTTTTTTATCTTTCTCTTCATTCCCACTCCACTTCCACTACACTTTCAAGCATATTAGTAGGGAAGAGGAAAAATACGAACCGTAGTGTGACATCATGGCACTAAGTTTATTACTCTAGGAATTTGACTCTAGTAGATGGATTGACTACTACTTTAACTAAAATTGGGTCAATACTATCAAAAACTCGAAAAAAACAAAGAAAAAAGAGTGAGGGCCCACTTTGGCCACTCACACATGGCGACCATCTGGGCCGACTCGTGAGAGGAGAGTGGACCTAGACCTCTTGCTCACTACGGCACACGGTAATGAGAAAAAATAAAGAGATGTAGAAAGACAATTATGGAATTTGGAAGAAAACTAGGAAGTTAGACAAAAGTGATGGGATTGAAGAAAAGCTAGGAAATTTCAATAGAGAAGGGGGAAAAAATGAGAGAAAAATAGGGAAAATAGAGACGGCATTCGACTAGAAAGAATTGAAAGATTAGCAGAATGGATGCACGTCCCAATTTTTGAGTTAAACCCATTCGCCCTGGACGGACCCAGGTTGAATCTACAGCCAAAAAAGATTTCAAAACCGCCTTCCGCCTTCATCGGAGTGAACTTGGACTACAGAGAGATAGAAGTTCCAATCTCTTTGGAAGGTAAGGAAAGCAAGGAGAGAAAACTATATTTTTGATAAGAATTTGGGAGAAAGGAAAACACTTGTCTCTAGTGTAGTGATGAAACTAGTATGGTTGACCCATGGAGAAGAGATGACCGGCTGCAACTAGTGGTCAAAAGGCACTTAGTTGAATCGGAAGAGTCATGTCCTCCCCGTTGTGAGGCCAATTGTCACGAAGTGAGGTGGGCTAGTGATAGTGAATCCACTCTATCATGTCCGGTATTCCTTGCAACGACTCCCAGCCGTGCGCGTTGGAAATGATTCACCATTCAGGGTTTCGAGTTGGACCGAGTTGTTGGGAAACACCTTGGTAACGAGATAGGGGCCCAACCACAACGCATCAAACTTCCCAGGGAATTCTAGCCTTCTCGCATCTTGAAGCAAAACCAACATCCCTGGCGACAATGTCCGCTTCTTGTGGCGTTTATCAAACGCAATTTTCCGGCGCCTCTGGACAACCTCAATGTGTTGTGCGCTCAGTCTACGATCCTCATCCAATTTCTCCAACCGTTCCAATCGATGGATCAGGGACTGCTTGGTGGTCAATCGAGTGTCTATCGCTATTCGAAGTGATGGCACTTCAAACTCTATGGGGAGTACAGCCTCTACACCATAGACTAATGAAAACGGAGTGGCTTGGGTGGTCACCTTGTACGTTGTTCGGGAAGCCCACAACGCAGCGGGGAGTTTAACATCCCAATCTCTCTTCGAGTCTACGACCGTTTTCCTCAGGATCGTGGCCAAGGTTTGATTGACCCTCTCAGTGTGCCCGTTTGTCTGAGGGTGATAGGGTGTAGTTTTACGGTGGTCAATTTGAAACCGATTGGTTAAGTCCTCAACCACCTCATTGAGGAAATGTTTGCCTCGATCACTAATGAGGATTTTAGGGCATCCAAACCGGGTTATCACTTGCTCAAACAAAAACGTAGCAGCACTCTTGGCATCATTTGATTTTACCGCTTTGGCTTCTGCCCATTTGGTGAGATACTCTGTCGCCACCACTATGTGCTTCATCCCTCTACTCGAATGGGGATGAATCTCTCCGATGTAATCCACTCCCCACTTCTCGAAGGGGACGAGGGGAAGAGAGACATGAAGTGGCAGCTCTATGCGTAGATCATTTCTAGCATAACGTTGACAAGCATCACAACGTCGAGTGTAACCATGGGCATCCCGAAACATGGAAGGCCAATAGTAACCAGCGCGTAAGGCCTTCTGGCCTGTTAAGGTACCAGAAAAATGCCCCCCGCATGCACTATCATGACAAGAAGCCAAGATAGCTGGAATCTCCATGGCCTCTACACACCTACGCAAAACGCCATCAATGCCTCGGCGATAGAGACGGCCACCTACAAGGGCGAAGTGGCGGCTATTAATGCGCACCTTCCGTCGATCGTTTTTCCCCAAGTTGTCCGGCATTTGTTGGGTTTTGAGGAACTCCGCAATGTTTTGGTACCAAATAGGAGAAGAAGAGACCAGGAAGAGGTTCTCATCTACCAAGCTATCATCGATGGGCGTGGTAATTGGATCTCCAGATAGTCTAGATAGGTGATCCGCTTGCAAGTGTTTCCTACCCGGTTTGTATTGCACGGTATAATCAAACTCCTCCAAGAGGAGTACCCATCGAGCAATCCTACCGCTAAGGTCGGCTTTGTTCACCAAGTATTTGATGGCCATGTGGTCTACGAAGAAGACCACCCGATTTAGCAATAGATAGTGGCGAAATTTCTTCAAAGAGAACACCATGGCTAGACATTCTCGTTCCGTGGTGGTGTAATTTTTTTCTGCCGGGTTTAACTGGCGACTAGCAAAGGCCACGGGGTAGTCCTTCTCCTTCTCTCCAGTTGGTTGGCATAATGCACTCCCTACCGCCATAGAGGAGGCATCGCAATAAACATGGAAGGGCAGGTTCCAGTTTGGAGGTTTTAACACTGGAAAGGTGCTAAGCTTGGTCTTAAGGATATCAAATGCCCCTTGGCACTCTGGAGTCCATTCAAACTTTACCGCCTTTTGTTGCAACCGATTAATGGGTAATGAAATTGTCGCATAGTCAGGAATTAATTCCCGATACCATCCCATGTGACCAAGAGTCCTTTGGACTCCTTTAACATCTGTGGGTGGAGGCAGTTCAACTATCACCTTGACCTTCTCCGGATCTGGTTCCCTACCATGTTTGGAGACCACATAACCCAACAAGACACCCCTCTCAACGGCTAAAAAGATCTTGTCTGGATTAAGGGCGATGCCCGTCCTCCTACACCGCTCGAAGCTTCCTCGAACACATGCCAAATGTTCCTCAATTGATGATTGGGTACTAAAATCATCTATAAACACTGTCATAGATGTGTGTAGGAGATCAGAGAAGGCATGGGTCATAGCCCGCTGGAAGGCGGATGGTGCATTACACAATCCAAATGGCATGACTACATAGATAAAGGTGCCCCAAGGAGTGGTAAAGGCTGTTTTGTGGTAGTCATCGGGGTGTATGGATATTTGGTTATAGCCAGAATAACCATCCATGAAGGTGTAAAGTGCATGACCAGCCACTTCTTCTAAAATGGTGTTAATGAAAGGAAGAGGGAAGTGGTCCTTTTGCGTGGCTTGGTTAAGTTTGCGATAGTCTATGCAAACTCTCAACTTTCCGTTTTTCTTCTTGACTATCACCATGGGGGAAACCCAGTCGGTAATCTCTACTGGGCGGATAAATCCAGCCTGAAGGAGTTTCTCCAATTCCGCCTTAACTATAAGTTGGAGTTGTGGATTCATTCGGCGCTCTTTCTGGCGAACGGCCACTGAGCCTGGAATTAAGGGAATTCGATGTTGCACCACTTCTGGAGGGATGCCTTTGAGTTCTCTATAAGACCATGCGAACACATCGCGATACTCCATGACTAGGGCTCTAAAGGGCTCTAATCCTTCCCTTGTGAGTTGGCTCCCAACCTTTATCATTCGCGGCCCTTCTCCCTCAAACGATACATCTATCTCTTGCCAATCTTTTGGACTCGCATGAGGTTGTTCCGTTGGTCCCTTGTACCAGTCATGGGGGATTGGTGGATAGATGGGTAGATCATTTCCCACTTGTATTCCTGATGAAGTGGATTTGAAGTGCAACGGAGAAATGAGGGCTTCTTCATCCAAGATAGGATCTACATTGGACAATTGTGTGCCATCTAAGGTGACACCACAAACATCCTCGTAACGTAGGTCATCTACGAGAATGGCTAAGTCAATGTCCTTGAGAGGATCACCACTAAGTTCTTCCATGAAAAACGTATCCATGGATCGGTCAGACTCAGTGTGCGGGTGCTCAGCCAACCAAGTAGAGAATTCTCCATCATCCTCCCATTCGTATAGACTAGGCCCCAAGCAACCCAATGAGGGAGGAGTGGTGGTTTTTGTTACTTTTGGAAGCGCGAACTTGACCCCCTTGATTGTCTTCCTAGCACCGCGGGGCACGTGGTCTTCATCCTCCGATGATGAGCTAGAAGATCCTAAGGTCTTAGGGAAGCTAGGTTGAATATAAACCTTGGTTAGATTCGACCCCACACCATAGGTGATGTGAGGTTTTTCGCCACTCCAATCTACCTTAGCATTGGCTGCCCTCAACCACGGTCTCCCTAGAAGCAAGGGAAAGGAATTTTTGTTTGAGTGCATTCGAAGCACTTGGAAGGTGATCGTGTAGTCCTCCCCTCCTGTGTTCATCTTACACCCAGAAATTTGGCCTATTGGTGCTTCTGGAATCTGGTTGGCCATGTTGATCACATAAGGTGAGGGCTCTGTGATCTCTAGCCCTAATTGTTCCATGGTGTGAAGAGGCATGATGTTCACACCACTACCACCATCCACCAATACTTTAGGCAACACCTTATCCACTATAGTGGCCTCAATTTCTACCGCACGAACCTCAAATGCTTTTTTAGAAGGCTTCCTAGAAGAGCTCATTCTAGCAGCTAAATTGGCCTTGACCTTTACCCTTTTGGCTAGGGAAATCTTCTTCTTCAATTCCTTTCGTACCAAGGGAGCCAAGTGGATGAGTTGGGCAATGGTAATGTTGGCATTCAACCTATTCAAGTCCTCCCAAAGATCATACGGTCTAAACGTGGGGGTGGATGAAGGGTTTTTAATCCCCATTTCTTGAATGGGAATTGTTGGACCCTCCCAGGTTGGCTCGGGTGTGTGGGGATTCTGGGGTTTTTCACCTCCTTCAGAAGGGGTGGAATCTAACATCAATGGATTTACCGGAGGCACCTTCTGGTTGGCCTCCTTTGTGGACTTCAAGGCTTCATGAACTACATCATTAAGTTCTGATAAGTGTGGTGAATCCTCGAAGCTAGCATCTGATTCCTGAGCTACGAAGGGTTGGTTGGCCTTTTGGGCTCGTGTCAATACCGCATTTACGGGAAGTGAAAGGTGAGCCACTTGATGTGGAATGACATGTTCATGCGATACAAAATGGGATTGAGAAGAGGTAGAACTCTGAGGAGCTCCTTGAGACCCGAGTTCTGTCAATGTGACGGTGGTAGAGGAAGATGAAGAAGAAGGAGATGCAAATCGGGCATCTTGGTTAGGTGCCTGGTTTTGGCCAAAAGGCACAAAACCGTGTTGGGTTTGTAAGCCTTGGGGAGGTTGGTGGTTTTGACGATGATTATTATAATCATAGTACATGTTGGGAGGATGGAGACTATTGTCATTCGAAGAGTTTCGAGCCCCTCTCTGGTTATCCATGGCTTGTTGGGCAAAATTCCCTCTCATTGGCCTCATAGGAATGACTTTGTCCTTCTCCCTACATCTAATTGTGGGATGATTACCACCGCAATTCCCACACACTACCCCATTTTCCAACCAACAACTCCCAGGTGGATGTCTTCTTCCACAGGATTGGCAGATCTCCCAACGAGGCTGGGACCTCAGACCTTGACCACGGTTAGGTGGTTGATTCCGGTGTGGGGGTTGATAGACGTTTGAATGGTGTGGGAAGGTGGTACAAAACTGCATGGTGTGACCATTCTCGCCGCATGAAGTGCACCACATACCAGAAGAATGCCTACCTGACTCTATCTGAGGAGGTGGGGCATTAGGGTTCTGGTTCCTGAGTAGAAGAGCCATCTGATCTGTCATTGCCCTCAATTGTTGTTGGAGTTGGTCTTGGAACCCTTGCTGAGCGTCGTGGATCTCCTTCTTCATCTCGTGACGCCAAGTGGGTCCATATGTAAGAGCGGGTAGAGGAACGGGGGGCCTGACATTAAGAGGAATAGTATTCACCACAGGTGGAGAATACACTGTTGGGCCAGGTGGAGGTTCAACTGAGTCTGACTTCTCCCGGGCATGGATGGGAATAAAGCTAGGAATGCTCTCATTCTCCTTCCTCCATAGTTTCTCGTGTTCTGTTGCCACCGCTGCCACGGTCCTAGCTGCCTCCTTAGCTTCCTCTAAGGTGGTGGGCCTTGTCTGGAGGATTTCCCGTATCGTTTTCTCTAGATAAAACCCCTGAAGGAAAAAGTGTCTCAAGGTATCATCCGTGAGCAAATCACCCACGAACCGGGTGACAACTTGTTCAAACCTACGGATGTAGGATGAAATATCCTCATCCTTCCCTTGTCTAAAGCTTGCCAAGGCTGTCAAGGCTGCACTCTGGCCTACTTCGGGTCTGTATTGTTCCAAGAATGACCTCATGAGGCCATCCCAATCACGGAAGGTGGATGCCGCATGATTGCGGTACCATTCGTAAGCCGATTCCTTGAGTGTGGTTGGAAACCACACCAAGTAGTAACGGTTGTCGGTTATCAAACACGTAGTCAATAACTCTATAAACCGCTCCACATGCATCGAGGGATCCTCATCCCTAGTTCCCTTGAAACTAGGAAGATTTGGGGGCATAGGGGCAGCTTGAAGCCCTTCAGGAACTACAATAGGCAAACCCCTTGGTTGAACCAAGGGGTTTAGGGGTGGGTTGACAATTGGATCTTCCATGTCACCAGGACTAGGAAGAGGGGAAGAGTGAGGAGAGGAGGAAGACCTAAAGCTTGATTCCTCAACGGTTGTACGGTCTTTTGGGCCTCCCGAGTTGGTTCTTGTACTAGGACCTCCTTCTAATGTCTCAGGATTGGGAAATGAAGTTGGAGTAGTAGAAATTAGGGGAAGGGGAAGCGGTCTATAACATCTTCCAGATCGAGTCACAGGGCTCATCTAACGATTAAGTTGCCGTTCTTAGTTTTCTAGACCTATGTGAAGACATTTCGTAAACACCAATAATTGACTTACAATGATTCCAAGTTTCTCCCAAACTCCCCCATGCTGGGAAGTAAACAAAACAGAAGGTTACATGTGGGGCTAACCTCCGGACGAGGTACACCCACTATGCCCCATACGATACAGACTCTTAGTTGGGCTGACCACCTACTTGGAGGTTTCTCCTCGGTATCAAGGTATCCCCAAATTCTCTCCAAGGGATGGCATCACCAACTTAAGAGAAACGACACCAACATGTACGAAAAATCCTTCATTGGTTCATCATAATTTGTTCATTAAGAAGGGGAGAACGTACCTGGCTGCAATTTCACCATCCCTGTTCGATCCCTAAGCGAATCTAAGTGCCTAGTGTAGGGTTTGGTGTAGTGAGGAAGGTTCGTGTACTCACCTTATGCCGTGCTCCTTCCTCACGACCCCTTCAACATGCATATCATTCCATGTATGCAACATTCATCCCATTCAACAACCAAGGCTATTGATAGCACGCAAGTTGCTCTTACCTTGGTGGTAGATCAAGTTCGGGGGGGAAGGGAAGGGCGCCCTTGTCCCATGCCCGGGCACATGCACCTTCCCTCTTTGGCTTAGAAGCTCACTGATTACTTTCAAGCAATCGTGGGAGGGCCTCAACCTTTCACCCCTTAGCCCCCTAACTCAACCAAAGCACAAGAGTTAGAAGGTGGTCCGCCTAACACAATGTGCTTGTGTTAGGAGGTCGGGAATTCCACACACCCTTCTAACTCCCCACCTCCATTACAACTTGGACAAAACACTTCATACAAGGATATATGCACAAAAGTAGTTCAGCAACTTACCTCAAGCAATAGCGCACTCCACTCTCCATATGTGGCAAAAACCACTCCATTCACGGTTTAGGTCAGAAATAGACCATTCAGAACCCTAGAAACCCTAAATTTAGCAATCCAGCAGTAAGACAAACACCTTCCAAGCAATGAACCAAACAAAAGCTCCTCCCGGCAGACGCACCAAATGTAAGCCCAAAAATAAACCCCCTAAGAGAATCCATTTTTAAACCTACGAGGTCCTATTGTTACACCACTTACCATTCCTTATGCTTAACTGTAAACCCTAATTTCTACTGGATTTGGATCTTGGCATATCCATTTATATATTTAGAAATCAATAGTACTATTATCTTAATCCAGTTAAGTGAACTCGATTAACCCTCCTTGGTATTTAAAGGCTTAACTCTGGATAAATTAGATAGGTATGAATAGTTAATTAATTAATTGTTATCTAATTATTATGGCTATTAGTTATTATGATTATTATTACTTATTCTTTATTTATTTATTTATTTTAATTTTTTGTTGTTTTATTATTATTATTATTTTATTTTTTTATTTTTTTTTTTAGTTTAGGTCAGCTGATCAGGCCTGATCCAGACCCTGGTTGGAGCAGCAACTTCGGCAGCCTTTATCTATTGATTCGGGACTCCGAATACCAAAAAATTTCCTCTTAAAATGATCACCAGCTCAATTCCAACTTGGTTAAAACACTAAATACCTAATTTGAGATTGATACCGGCCTCCACCAGCAGTCGCAGCAGACAGTCCCTGTGAGTCCCAGGTTTTGTTTTTTTTTTTTAAAACATCTTAACTTCCTAGGATTAACTCCGAATTGAGCGTTTTCAACTTCTAATCTTATTAGTTTTTCGTGCTCTTGACGATGGACTCCTCAGAATTTCCAACCAGACCTTGAGGACTGCCACATACAGACGGACAGCGGCGACCCAACAACCACAACAAGTATTCACAGCTTCCTCATGAGCTCACACATCATTCAATTGGGAACACCATTCACCAAATTCTCAACGATTCCAGCAAGCACCAACTTACAAGCATCAGCATTCTTGCATCGGCCAGCGAGCAATCATCACCAAGTTTTGGAACCCTAATGTCAAAAAAAAATCCTCCAGCGCTTCCGCACAAGTTTAGAGATCCCACAAATTCAATCAACACAAGAAGGAAACCGCAACGACCGCATGCAGGTAGGAATTAGGGAAGGTAGCTTCACCCAGGAAATACTCCCTGGTCCGAGCGCCGCAGCCTCTTCTCGCCTGGATCCTCCAGCTCGAGTCTTCTCAGCTCGCGGCACCTTCACACCACCGCGCGCACACACGGCTCCACGATCACCAACGCCGACCTTCAACAGCGCCTCCACACCGAAGCTCCCACCGCAGGAGCACTCCAGCGCGCTCTCTCAAAACCACAAAAAAAAAAAAAAAAACACGGCTCTCTCTCCCGTGCTCAGAGCCAGACCTCGTGATCACAATCACGGACCCTTGCGCGCACAGGTGCGCCCCTCGCCGAGCAGCCTTCCGGAACAGAGCCCAGCCCGTGCAAGCCCCAGCTCCGATCCTCGCGCACACACACAAATCCAGAAGAGTCGAGCTCTTCTCTCGCGCCGGAGCTCTTCCTCCAGCTCCCCGAACACGAGACCTCCTTCACGCGCTCAGAGCGCGCCTCTCCCCACAGAGCTCTTCCAAGAAAAAGAAAAAAAAACAGAGAGGCCAGCTCTCCCTCGCGCCCAGGGCGCACACACCACCAACCACCAAACAAAACAAATCCAACCCAAAGAAAAAAAAACGAGAGCTCCAGCCCTCTCTCCTGCTCGCAGGAGCTCCTCCTCGCTCCAAAAACGGCCCCCCGAAAATCCCGTGACCCCAGCTCTCTCGCCAGCGACTCAGCCTGGCTGGTTCTCCTTTTTTTCTTTTTTTTTTTCTTTTTCTTTTGGTCTTTCTCGTTTTTCTTCCCCGACAAGACTGGCTTAGTTTAAATGAGGCAGCCCATGACCTCTCACAGAAGTGCAGGATTGGCCACTTACAGCCGTTTTTGCATGTTTTTAGTTTATTACTAGCATTAACTCGCCGCTTTGCTCCTGACAAGCCTCCCTAAAATTAATTCCATGGTGGCAAGAATTGTCATGTGGCATGTGCATGGGGAAGCACACCCAACCACCTTCTTTTCTTTTCTTCCCCCTTTTTTTTTTCTTTTCCTTTTGATCTTTTAACGACCATTACCCTAGATCTACTACTATCTACTGATGATTTGCAATTTACTTATAACTTCAAAAACTAACCACATAGCTGGACTCCTAGCACCCTAATTAGTCTACACAAATTTTCCTAGCATTTTTGGAGTTCATTAAGTATTTTTTCCGAGTGGTCAACCCGTCGACTAACCAGTCAACCCCTAGAATTAAATAGTAATTCAACTCGGAAAATTCTAGAAATTTTACCACTACTTCTACCTGCTAGGAGACACTCTCTCAATTTTTTCCATAATTTTTGTCCCATTTCTCAATTTTTAGTCATTTTCCAAGGACCTTTTTTTTTTCTTTTTTATCTTTCTCTTCATTCCCACTCCACTTCCACTACACTTTCAAGCATATTAGTAGGGAAGAGGAAAAATACGAACCGTAGTGTGACATCATGGCACTAAGTTTATTACTCTAGGAATTTGACTCTAGTAGATGGATTGACTACTACTTTAACTAAAATTGGGTCAATACTATCAAAAACTCGAAAAAAACAAAGAAAAAAGAGTGAGGGCCCACTTTGGCCACTCACACTCTTGCGAAGAAGGTCCATACCCTTTAACTCCTTGCCATCTTGAGCAGAACCTGGTGGAGCACGCAGAGGAACGTAGTATAGTGGCGGTTTTGCCCGCCAAGGACCAACGGCTTTGTAGATGACGCGAAGCTGGTCAAGGCGCCTTTCGACGAGTTCACGGTAAACCATTCCATGGGGCGCAAGGTGGATATTTGACGAATGAATCTTAACTGACAAAACCTGGTGCCCAAATGGATAACAACGCCCTAATCCTTTCTCGACCGTATTGTACATCTCTTCGACCTCCTTACTGTTGGTATTGGATGAGAGGTTGTTCAGACAAACGAGTGCTTCGGCCACCGTCTTCACCTTCGCAATTTTCTTAGACGCCCGCTTCTTTGGAGCCGGATCAGGTGCCACAGCAACAACAGTCAGTGCAGAACTGCTGGCCTTTTTTGAGGCCCTAGGCTTCTTTGCAGCTTTACGTCTGCCATTCCCCTCAGATCCGCCATTGAGCGCCACTCTCTAGTCCTTCGCCAGCATAAAGCATTCCACCAATTCCGCGCGGCTCTCTCGGTGCACGTCGTTAAATTGCATGCCCACCTCCTGTGCCGACGTGCAGAGCTCCTGTGAGCAGAGGGCCCAGCAAATTTGAACAGCATATGACTCCGGGTCGTCGTCGGCTACTCGAACCTTTACCTTTAGTAGGAGTCGAATACATTCGTCGTCATCAGGATCTTCCATAATATCAATCACGGAGACAAGGTTTCCACCAAGAAAACTCTTGCCCAAGTGCTTCCCGTTGATTCCCATTTCAGTCACCTCCCCTAGCCTCCAGGTAATGCCCCATTCGGTCAATTCAGGACAAGCCTCGAATGTGGCATTCGGTACCTGATTATCGAGCCAGACTGCCTCGTCCTCACTAATTCAAGGCCCAAACAGCCACTTCAGCTTACTCAACCTGCGCAACAAAATAGCGAGCATTGCTCGTGAGCCACATCCGAGTCGAACGACGTCGGCTGGCAGCCGACACTTAAGACTACCATTGGAACGCAGCACAATTGCTACAATATATAACATCACTACATTCAATGAAATTAAGAAATGGAAAATCCATATTATATACAGCTTGCCGTCGGCTGGCAGCCGACGGTGAAAGAGAACTATACCTATCGACTGTCGTCATTTTGTCGGCTGCTGGAAAAAACCCGTCGGCTGGTCACTTTGACTCTAGCGCTCGAGCTCCTCCGCCTCGTTCCGCCTGCTGGGTGATCCTCAACTGCTTTCTTCAACTTCCGGAAACACTACATCGGCTGGCCGCGGACGGATTCAGTCCTGTACAAGGAAAAGTCTTACAACCTAATCCTGAAGCTGCTTACCTAAACCAGGAAGAGTAGATTGCAAATGACCCGGTTTGGTGGAAGCCTGACCTTTTATACGTCGTCAAATCTGAACGCCGCGACCGTTCGATCAACTTTCGTCCTTAATCGAAAGGCCATTGAAGCGTCTCGGTAGTCTGACAGTTTTCATCCAACCGGCTGAATTTAAAGTTGGCATTTTCAATTTCATTTAAATTTATTTTTTAATTTTCCAATATTCAAATTTACTTATCGTTTTTTTGATTTGATGTAACTTTCTTTTTAATATTCTAATTTAGATTTTCTTAATTGTCTCTTTTATAAATCCTTTGGTTTTTTGAAATTTCTTTTTAGTTTGGCTTTCGGATTAGACTCAATCTTCCTCGTCATTTATTTTTTGTTTTTGATTCTCTGAGAAAATCTTTTCGAATTTCGCAAGAAAGTTTCGTATTGCATTTTCACATTCGATTCCGTTCGAATTTGAATTTGAAGTCCAAGAATGAACGCGCGCGAATTTCTGGGCGCGAATCCACAAAGGTGTTTCTGGCGCAAAATTTCAAAATCGACTTTCGCGCACATTATTCAGCTGAGAGAGGGATATCAACGCATCTACTGCGAATCCTCTGTCATTTCTCGTCTGCTTCTCTTCATTGCACCTGCTCTCACACGCTCTCATGTAGTATAGTTATTGTCTCAGCTTAGATCGTCCGCTTTGCACTGTTTTGCACTGGCTGTATTTAGCATTCTAGCATTCTACTTGTTGCGCGTTGACAAGCACTTTCTGGAAGTAGGCGTTCATTTATGGTGTAGGCGATCAGATATGGTGCAATTTTGTTCAATGCTATCTCCGGTTAGAGCTCAGATTCCATGTTTAGTAAAATCTCTATATTGTCCTGCAGCTTTCCAGATTTTGAGTCGCAATTTGATACTGTGTAAGTCGACCTTGTTGCTTCACCTTAACGTTGATTCTGCGTTGATCACCTGACTACCTGAAGTCTTGAAACCCTAAACAGTGGAAACCGAATGTGTGTATAAAAGTGCTCATTCCCAGTTCGTTTCTGCATTCCATGAAATCACAAACATGCTCTTTTCCGAATCACGAATTCCCAAGTCTCATGCAAAAGCAGTGAAATCCTTTGGAAATTCACCTGAGACTCGAAACCCTAAGCTTGAACCCTAATCCAAAAACCTAAAGCATCAGTTTTGACTCTGTGACGCATGCATTCACATACACCCTATTTCTGAGCCGTTCTCGAGCTGGATCCACAAGTTGATATATTTGACAAATTCTGTCGGCTTCCAGCCGACGATGCCCAGTTGGCATTCTGGATCATGGACTGCGGACCCATTCTATCGTTCATGAAGAACGGAAAATCAGGTCGATGGAAGCCTCGTAAAGGTGTTCAAGTCGCCCTAACTCACTCAGGCCTCTACTATGCTGGTCGCGCAATTGTTCAAAAAATCATTCTGAGGGATCCATGGATTATTCATGTCAAGGTAATCGATGTTTCCGATTCGATGGAAATGCCCATTCCGTTCCCAATTGATGGACTATCCATGCTTCGCGAATGCTCTGGCCGGTCAATCGATTGGGAGGCGGCTGACCTTCGTCCATTCGCAGTCATCGACGAACTCATTGAGGATCCACCAGAATCCATATTGCAACCCGTTGAGGATACCAAACCTATTCTATCGTTTCTGAACCTTCGTGACGGAATGAAGGTTGCCCTCCTTGTTGATGTCATGGGTCACAACTGTTGTGCAGGCGTTGGAGTTATCGATGAGTGCTCACCAAAGGGATCGTGGGAAGGGTTTCTAATTCCTCACAGCTTCTTTCTGGTTGTCCGAGTCCAGACAGTAAATGTCAAGTTCCTCACTCATACCGCATTCTGCGAGCTTCCTAAGGTGAGCACGCTTGGTGACACGGTGGGTAACCTTGTTCTCTGGAGTGGCTATCGAGTTCGCCCCATGCGGGTCGGTGACGACACTAGATACTTCTCATCTGATGAATCTCCAGTGAGTGAGATTTCAGGCGCGTCGGATGACGACGATCGCGGGGACAGGATCTATGATGACAGCACTTTTCAAGTGTCTACAGGATTCAATGCGGATTCAGGTAGCGACTCCGAATCATGTCGAGAGCGATATGAGGGCGTTCCGTCGGATAACAGCCGACGTTCAACTGATCAACCACCGATTGAAGCAACCTTCCCTTTAGGGGTCAATTGTGATCAATTTCAGTATCCGAATCGACCACAATGGAGGAACAAGTACTGCCATTTGCTCAACAATAATTTCGCATTAGTTGGGCGGGCGATGATTCAAGTTTGTCTCCCGCATGAGGCATGTGATGCGGACGTCTAGGGTGACACTAACGTTGGCGTTCTCTTTATTTCTGAGCATGAAGATCTTCAGATGACGACGCTGCGCTGGAAGATTTTGCACACGCGCCTTGAAGGTGGTCCATTGCTGTCAGAGTGCCTTATCTACTGCTCTGAGCACAATCAAGCCACATGCAAAGATGACGGGCTTGAGGGGGTGGCCAAGGATCCATACAGAGATATGAAACGGAAGCTTAAGCCGAAGTGCAATGTCTCTGTTACAAAGTTTCGACGCCTCCAGTCCAAAGATTCTTGTTAACTTGTTAGTTCAAAAAAGTGTTGTTCGAGACGATGCTCTCAGATGTTTCTTTGGGCGGACACTTGTAAAATCCGCCAACAGTTCTACTCCTCATCCTTTGAGCAACGGCGTGAAACTGCGTACACTGTTCAGGGCCAGCTCCATGAAGATCCTGGCTTCCGGAAACCCTTCATAACTCTACATGGTGTCGACGTTTGCGAAGTTGCGTGGTTTCGCATTCATGGCGTCTCCAAGTCTGCATACTACAAGTATAAATCAGATTAATTGAACGGATGCGTAAATGGTGGTCATGGAAATGCTGGAATTCCTCGCCCCAGGTCTCAGACTGTTCAGGCTCGTGGGACCATTTCCAGAATCATTAACGACAATGCAGACCACATGCCAAATGAGTTTCAAGTCATCGGCAACAAGAGGGTTGCATCTCTCATGGTTCTACCAGCTGCGATGAACTGGAATCATCTCCGTGACATGTCCAACCTGGTATGGTACTACATTCTTCCTACTTGCACACTTGACTTGCTCATGTAACCCATTGTGTCGGGTGGCAGCCGATGCAGGTCTATTTTTGCATCTCTCTAATTCTACCTCATTAGTCTTGATCTCTTTTTCTTTCGATTCCAGGTGAATTCTGAATGATGTGTCATGCCGATTTCACAATCTACTGTTAGTCGATTGAAACGGAAGTTTTTTCGGAACGTTGAAGTGAAGGCCGTTGGTAGCAACTTTTCGAGATGTACCGAGTGTGACTATCTGGTTGAGTTTCTAGCCAAGTATCCTCGCGGGTCCGATGAATGGCAAGCACTGCATGATGATCGGGCGAGGCATCTCAACTACCAAAGTGCTTGCCGTAATGTGTACTCCGGATGGACATCTCAGTCCATTAATTACCCGTCTGAGTTTCTCTGCATTATTCACGACAAGATGGACACTTCAAAGACAGCCATTCCAAGAATGCAGCGGATTACGAAGGCAACCGCGGGTCTTGGACAGATTCCTATTTCATGTACTGGCATGCTTACTCACGGTCACGGCGACGGTGCGTATGCGCATTACTCTACATCCTTATGGCCTGGGGACTCCAATTTCACAATTTCGTCTATCTGCAGTGTTCTTCGGGCATTGGAGCGCCGTCCTGTGCGTTAGTCAAAGCAGCTTTTTTCATGTCCACCTCATAATTCGTTCTTTGAAGCTTTACTCCGTGGTAAATCCAGATGTAGTTCGTCGATTCCAGAAGCTAGGGGCGATCCCCATCCGGTTTCTTCGCTCGCTCAACTGGAAGTTAAGCTTCCTCGGAAGCTGTATCTCCAACTTGATAAGTCTGCAAAGGATAATAAGAACAGGTTCGTCATGGCCTTCTGTTCGCTTCTCACAGCCAGACGAGTTTTTAAGGAAGTGACTGTGGGATTCCTGATTGTCGGCCACACACATGAGGACATTGACGCGCATTTTAGTTACCTTTCAAAATTCATCAAACGGAAAAACATTTACTGCTTAGCTGACCTCATGAAATCTTTCATGGACTCTCAGAAGACAATGGCCTTTATTCCTGAAGTTGTTCAAGAGGTTGGTGATTTCAAAAGTTACATTTCTAATTACCATCACGAAGGCAAGAATAAGCTTGTTGGCCTTGGTGAGATGCACCTTTTCAAATTTTACGTTGAAGAGGAAGGTGAGGATGCGGGATGGCCGGTCATGAGATATAAGAGAAGTGCGACGGATTCATCTTGGCTTCCTCCGGGTGAGGCTCAATTGTTTTTCGTCATCGTTCTGTTTGCATTCATTTTCTGCCGAATTTCTTGTTACTTATCCGTCGGCTGCCAGCCGACGGATTTTACCTTTGTGCTTCTTTTGTCCATCTTTCCTACCATTTCATTGCTTTCTTGTTTTTGTCTAACTTTTTTGTATATTGCATTCAGATAAGCCTGTGAAGATGTGGACGGCGGATCAATTCGGGAATCCTATCCTTCCGATTGGTGATCCAAAACCAGTACCCTTCAAGCCACTTTTCGGTGACGTTCATGTCAACGAATCGAAGCGAAACAAGGAGAAGGAGGTTGCAAGAGCCACTGGAAACAGCGAAAAGCAGTCCTTTATCAAGAACGGTATTGCAAAGTATATTGAGTTCTGGAGGACGGGCATGGCTCGAGACAAAAGATATGCCGCGGATATGAAACCTTTCATAGCTTATTGGAAGCGTCTTTTACAACTTATTTCTAGTCCTCTCCCTCCAAACCCCGATTGTCTGCAAGAGGGATTCTGGCCAAAATCGGACTGGATGCGTGATCATGCTCGGGCTGCGTCACTGCCCGATGCTAATATTTCCAGCTCGGATGTCACACCAGAAGATGAACCCGACCCTTTCCCTTACTGCGGCCCAGAGATGAGCCGTCCGAAATTAACATTCAATCCGTTTCGTGATGTTCTTCTTGGTGATTTTGTTCTATGCCAATCCTGCACTGGTCATTACCTTCCTGTGTGGATGGGCCGGGTACTGGAGTGCGTCAACCACAGTCCTGGGGATTCCTACGGTAACTTTAAGGTTGAATGGTGGGTTCCACTCACGACCAAGAAAGATTCTAAGAAGATCATCGGAATAGGCGGTGGGAGCGGGAGCAAAGGGATCCAGATGTTCAGAACTGTAGTATCGTTCTCTTCTCGCATCGCTACCCGTCTTATAATAAGCGTGGGCCTCCAAAGACCCACTGTATCCCACCTCATGCAGCGAGCGCTACGATGGCTTGTTTGGAGGCTGGTGGCATCGCTGTTCATGGCAGTAGCGAATGATTTCATTTTCTTGGTCGGCTGCCAGCCAACGAGTTGATGTTCTTTGCAATGTAATTCGTTCATCATATATTAATTTGAATGATGCATGGAACAGTAGTATCTGCCGATCTTTGGCCATTGATATTTTTTTCAAGTTACTCATCTGACATGATCTCAATCTGAGTAGTTGGTGTTATTCTTGTCAGTTGCCAGCCGACATCCATTGTATTTAGCATATGCAGTTCGATCCATTTTTTGTGGTCAAAGTCTTCGTGCGTGTGAAGGAAAGACTGAAATCTGTGGCACGTGTGTTGCTCGGTATCATAATGACGAGTAGATGGGTAGTTGTACATGAGTAATTATTGTTGGTGCACAATTTGCGGCAAGTGAATTATAAATTCAGGGATTCAGTGTATGTGAAGTATCTCATTGTGTTCAGTTGTTTTTGTGTATCTTGATTTTTTTTTGCTACAGGTTGGAGTGATTTCTTCTTTTCTTAGTCTGATTCTGTTTCCAGCCGACAACATGGTTGAGACTCGTAGTATGGCGCTTGTCAGGAGAGCAAGAGAGGAAAGGGAGGAGAGGGAGGCAAATGAGGCCAGAGTTGCCAGGGAGGCAGAGTCTCAGAATAGTGTAGTGTCTGTAGACTCTATAGATAGCACTGTTCCGTCGTGTGATGTTCATGAGGAGAATTGGATTGAGGAAGATGACGTAGAGGAGTCCAAAATCAATGTCGATTCAGAGGACGATGGCGGACAGCATGTCAATGCTCAGTTGGGATGCTCTGATGAAGATGACCTGAACTGCAATGGATCGGACGAGGTGGACTTGTGGGCTACCGGAAACTATAACAGCGATTCGTTTTCAAGCTTTTTGGGTAATCCTTTTGAAACCGGTTGCGACACCGGTTCGGACGTGGACTCCGATATGTACGCTCCTGCATGGCGCAAGAACTGGTAGATGTGAAGTGTAGTTCAGCTTGTAAATAGTCCCCTACAGTTGCTTTTTTCTAATCGATTTTCCAGACTGCTGCCATCTATGGGGCACCTCCAAATGTATCATTCATTTTGACTAAAATATCGTGCTCTATTCGGATCTTATCCTTGATGTACTTCATTTTAGTCAAGCTTGTTTTACCTTCCTGTTTTGATGTTGTGCTTGGTAGAATGTTGTGTGTCATATGACTTCAACAGACTTTTGTCTATTTGTTGTCTTCTGTCTTCTGTCAGTGTGTTGTCTTCTACAGTAATTTTGTTATCAATGTATTCTCTTGATGGTCGTTTATGGATGTTCAATATTTTACGTGCTGCCAATTGGCAGTCATCTTTTTATGAAAACCACTTCCTCTTCTTTGTTTCTGTCTTCAGATTGATCACGTGTATGACTTTACCCACTTTGCCGGACATTTTTGATGGATGTTTTTTTCACAACATTCTGTTGGTAGGATTTCATTCTTATTCATTGAAGTTCTTCTTGTCGGCTGCCATCCGACAACATTTTTTTTTTCGAGTTTGGAGATCATCTGTTTGCCCTACTTACTTGGGCCTATACTCTCTTAGTGTTTCCCTAATTTTTCAGAAGATCATTCTGCCATCTGCTACTATTTTTGCGAGCTGCCTTCCGGGGGCCTTCTTTGTTTGTAGTCCACTAAACTCTCTGTTGTCCGTCGGCTGCCGGCCGACGTCTGTACTCGTAGGACAAACCACGTTCTTCGTTTTCATGTTGACGACCTCTCATGGCTTCATATTTTTGGTTTAATTTCCAAATAATCACCTATTTTTTCATTCCATTTTTTGATTAAATTGTTAGATCATTGGAGTTTTTTTAATCACCTTTTTTAATCATGAGATTTCTTCTATAAATATTTTCGGTGATTCTGATTCCTCCTCTCTCTTTGTCGGCTGGCCCCCGACTTTTAATTTTGTCTTCGAGAATCCTAAGGGCATATGGAGATTCTTTATGGTTCAAGGGGAATATTTAGGGTCTACGGAGAATCTGTAGGTTTTTGGAGAATGCTTAGATTTTGTGGATTAACAGCCAACGCTTAAAGTTAAGGATTCTAGTGGTTTTGAAGAGACTTTATTATGATATGGGACAGTTATTATAGTTTTGTGTGGGACAATGTTTGGTGGAACGCAATTTCGAATGTATATGCTTAGGATTCAGCCCATATTTTCTTGTTTTTTTGTATGATATAGGAAATGAAATCCGAGTCTAAGTTTTTTTTTGGTCCATAATTGATTGATTTGTCCATATTTAGTTAAATATCCATTTTTGGTAAGACTACACAATATTGAAAGCATAGTTAATAACCCATGAAAAGCCTTTACTATGTTTCATCAAAAACAATTCAAATTGCTTAATTTGGTGTAAAGAGTGGATAAAAGAAAAATAAACGTTTATTTCTGACTCCAGCATAAGATCTTAATATATACTTCTAAAAATACATGGCAACATATTTTCATCTTTGACAACATAGATTGCAAGATTACAATGTTTGAAGTGAAGAAAAAAGCTTTCTTCTTTCTTGCAAATCAAAGGATTGTTCGACTTTGACTTCACTTGGTCTTAATATTTTACATCATACAAGGTCTAAATTTTATACCATCATGTTTTATATAATGTCAATTGCTTGTACACCAATTTTTAGAGGTATCTGAGGAAAAATTAAGCATGTCCAAACAAAATAAAAGTAAAAAGAGAGGTTCAAAACTTGCCTAAACTTTTAATAGATCTATTTTTGTGTACATTATATATCCAAATATTCTAACTAAATCTCATGCTTCTTCCAAGAGCACATAAAATCAAATGACATCAAGATTCTAACCTCTATGAGGAATTTAAATTAGATTTTTAGCACCTTGCCTAAAATCATGAGAAAAATTTGACTTGTCTTGGAGTGAAAGCTTTACACTATGGTATGTCATTTTTTTTACAATCTAAAAATAATAATGTTACTTCCTTGTATTAAAAATATTGCATTCACTAGAGTGTTGTGACAAAAGCTTTTGAAGTTCTTTAGTGTGCCCTCATTCCTAAAAGACTAACACTAAATGTCAACATAGACCTGAGGATTGCTATCTTGTGAGCAGTAAATGGTGAGCCGTGAGCATAAAGCAATCAAATTTAGGATTTAGGATTAAGGGTTTAGGATTTAGGGTTTACATTTTACATTTTATGGTTTAGTAAGAGGGAACGCTTTCATACTTTTCAAAAATAACATTTACTCACCGCTCACCGCTCGTCGTTCACCGCTCACAAGATAGCATCGCTCACATAGACCTAAATGTGGCTAACACTAAATGTAAATTCAATACTATTTGTCAATTTATTGGAGTAGAAAATAAATTACAAGAGTACAATTGGTGTTATTAAAGAAAAGTCAGTTTGAACAATTAGGTATGCAATCACATAATCAACGGCATGATGAGGTGTAAGGTCTCTCCAACTTAACCCCATCTTGACATTCACTCTATTTACCTCACTATACAACACTCTAAATTTCAAGTTTACAATTAGAGTGGGCTACATAATGAAGTAAGTAATACTAAATGTTAAGCCACACCTTATACCATACGCATGGGTCAAACTTTTGCCAAATATTTAATTTCTTTTCAAAGGGTGACTTCAGCATAATGGATATCACCTAGGCATTGCATGGGCATCACCTAGGCAATACATGGATATTACCTAGATAAATCTCTTTTTCAAAAAAATTAGACATTCTCCATTGTGAATTCAATCCCTATCAAACCAAGGTATTATAGAGGAACCTCTACTCCATGATCAAAAACTACCAAGATGGACTTTTCAAAATATAATCGCAGAATCTTTTACAAAACTTATATGACATGTTGTAGCAAACATTTTGTGAATTCTAGCTCTAGAATTGAAGGATACTACATTCAAAGTGAAAAAATATATCCCCCAAATTATCACTTGGTCCTTTAGTGGTTAATTATGTACAAAAGTGACCTGCAAAATAGGATCCATAGTTAGGGGCGGTTTACACTACGGACCAAAAACTCGTCCCATGCACCTCTAAAATCTGTGATTGGCTCCATCAACTCGTCCCAGGATGACTTGTATTTACACTACAAGGAAAAAAGAAAAGTGACCAAAAGAGTTGAGGTCCTAAAAAGCCTAGAAACAGGCCTAGTGGATAATGTTGAAGGGTCCCCCGGATTTTGCTGCGAGAGAGGCAAAAAGGGTTCTCTCATTGCTGAACAAGGAGACCATGGGCCTGAAATGCCAGTTTTTTTTTTTTTTTGGAGGGGGCCCAACGTTACTGTAGATATAATGCCCTTTTTAGCCATTCATTAAAAAAATCAGCATGCCCACTTTTTAGTACATGGTCATTCCTCCTTGTCCAAGTTTGATCTACACATAGTGAAAAGCCCAAGGGCTTTCACCTCTAAGGTACCCTTGTCGTACCACGAATTTTCAAATTTTTTTAGTTAGAGGGTTAATTATGATAAACTTTGATTTGTTAGTTAGATTCCGAAGTTAACACTATCCTAAAGTAGTTTGATACTTAGATTAGAGTTAGAGAATAATCAAGGTTGTTTTAAAACCATAGATAGGAGAAAAGGGCCCGGAAGGAGGTCGGAAAGAAATCCGGGAAAAGAATGGAAGCCTCGGTAAAAATCCCGAGAAGGGCACCCAGTAAAGCACCAACTTAAAAGAAGAACAGGAAGAGGAGCCCGGAGGCTGTCCCCAATACCCGAGCCCGGAGGCTACTCCCAAGACCCAAGCCCGGAGGCTGCTCCCAAGACCCGAGCCCGGAGGCTGTCCCCAGTACCCGAGCCCAGAGGCTGCTTCCAATACCCGAGCCCGGAGGCTGCTCCAAAGACCCGAGCCCGGAGGTTGTCCCCAATACCCGAGCCCGGAGGTTGTCTCCAATACTCGAGCCCGGAGGCTGTCCTCAATACCCGAGCCCGAAGGATGTCCCTAATACCCGAGCCCGAAGGTTGTCCCCATGACCTGATGCCGGGATGACTGTCCCCCGGACCTGGACCCACCAGACCAGTACTCGTAAGCTATCCAGCAAGCCAGAAGCAACGAGTAGGACTCTGAGCCCGGAGGCTGTGTACAAGATCGGTGTCCATGGGCTGTCCAACAAGCCTGAAAGGCTACGAGAGAAGCTGGAGGCTACACACCATATTCGGGATAAGAACATTAGGAGTAACAGCTATAAAGCAGGATCGAGAGGAAGAGATGCAGAGCTTTCAATTGCAGATAGAAGGAATCTTCCTCATCAAACCAAAATCGACTACTTAAGGAACCCCCTCCTTAAGCTCTACATCGCGACATGAGCCTAGAGGGAGAGAGAGAGTCAATAGGAAGGAGGCTACGAGCACGAGAGCCCGGAGGCGACCAGGCTACGAGCACGAGAGCCCGGAGGCAACCAGGCTACGAGTACGAGAGCTCGAAGGCAACACCACGCAGAAGGCAGAGCCAGGAGGCTGCCTAAGCAACAAGGAAGAGCGAGCACCTGGAGGAGATCCACAGCGGCCAGGTAAGGTACCATAAGGTAAGCAAACAAGGCAAATCCGGTGCCTGGAGGCTGTACACGAAATTGGTACGCATAGGCTATCCGCAGGACCTGAGTCCGGAGGCTGTACACGAAACCGGTAAGCATAGGCTGTCCGCAGGACTTGAGCCCGAAGGTTGTACACGAAACTGGTACGCAGAGGCTGTCTGCAGGACCTGAGCCCGGAGGTTGTACACAGGACTTGGAAGCAACAAGGAGAACCCAGGACCCGGAGGCTGTCCGGCGAGACTAAAGAAGAAAAGACGAAGGCTGACCAGCAACAAGAGAGGAGCTTGGCTACTGTCAACATAGGCCAGGACCTCACCAAATGAACAAGGTAGAAGGGGAGGGGTCATGACTTCCTCCAATCCAGTTCTATCTTTGGTAAAGGCCATTTCTCCCGCCATTCCCAAGGATCCCCTTGAGCTTATCAAACTCAAGGAGGACCTCCTTCACATGGGATGTCTCTCCTTCCTCGACTTTTGTTGGAGTTTCTACAACAAAAGTCTACCGTGCAGGAACTAAGGCAAGATCCATTATCGGAACCGGAGGGTGACAGTATCTGGGCTTGCCCAAGCCGGTGGACTATGAGGAAGTGGCAGGAGGTGTACGAGTTTCCCCGGCAGGGTGTAGGATGGACTAGTTTGAAGGAGGAGTATGGCAAGGGGCGATTCAGCACCAAGGACTCCAAGAATGGTTACAATCTGAAGGATTGCATAGATTCTTGAGCCCGACGGGTCTTTGCATTCCTCATATCCATTCTACACCCTGAAAAACCCACGCGAGTCACCATGACTCTTGCCAACATCGTATACGGATCGTATCTAGGAGAGAGGATGGTAAATTGGGCCATCATCGTGAAGGACGTGGTACTCCAGTTGACAAAGAGTGTTAGCAATGCCAAGCGCTCTCCTCTTTGTCTTTTCTTGATCCACCTCTATCATCACTTCAAGGAAACAACGCTAGAAGAGACGACGGCGTACGGGACTCATTTGATAATGAAGAAGTTCTAGGGGACAGAATCGGAGTTCGAGTTAGGATCTGAAAGAGGAAGCACTTCCTCCCCATCAGAAGAAGAGGCACCTCCACCTCCCAAGCGTCAGAGAAGGAGAGAGTGAGGAGCCCCTTCCACTCAGACCCGAGTCGCACTCCGCGTAGTAGTTACTGGACCCGCACACCTCGGAGACAAGACATACCGGGCATCCAAACTAATAGAGGCCCTTCGTGTGTATGTTGAAGACACAGACAAGACATTGACACATGTGAGCAGCTTGGTGGGTAACCCATCCATCCAAGGACTAGTCACTGCGATCAAAGAACATATAGGGGGAGCGAGTGACCTCCGTAGTATGGAACAGAAGGTCCACCGGCTCACCCTTGAGATGACCAAGATGAAGAGTCGGGCATTGGAGGCAGAGAAGAGGCAGAAGGGGCTCTTCTCCAAGCCAATGCCTCTACGGAGACATTACAGCGAGTCGAGGGTGCTTTGCACTTACCTGCAGAGGTTGTACTCAACGCCCAGATGTTCGATGCGAGGTTGGAGAGAGATGACCACGTTTCGAGCAAGAGGGTGATCGCATTCATGATGGAGCAAACCGTGAAGGTTCATGAGGCTTATGGGAGCATGAGATTATTGGTAAGCAACCTCACCCCCATCTTACCCAAGTTCGTGGATGACTCCGATAGCTCAAGCAAGGACAGAGATTCGGACTCCGACGCGGAAGATTGTGGCACAGGCAACAACAAGGGGAAGACTATGGTGGACCTTGACAGTCCAGCTCCTCTCGTACGACCTGTGAGAGCTCCAACGAGACCCTCTCTTTCAAAAATCGCCACCTAGACACAGAGTGGGTGGAAGGAGAGCTCAGATGCAGGGGTGGAACCTCCACCCTTGATCCGTCATCGCCAGCCATCCCACGGCAACACCGTTCGCTCTGCACCAGTTATGGTCCCATTATCGAGTGTCTTTCCTCTAGAAAAGACTTTCAGTGAGAGTTCTTCTCACTGGCACCTCCCAGTCCTTACATCCGGCTCGGATATCATGACGACTCCAAACCAGGTACTGATTCTTCCATCTCGGTCCGAGTTTCTTCCAGTTCTTGTCTCTTTACCAGTTACCTCCATCGGGACGGGCACCACTTTCTCTGCTCGAGAAACCGTGTCCCGTTCGTTTGCCATTGCGACTCAGCCCGCGGATATCACCTTAGCACCCTTAATGACACTTGCCACGGCCGCACCCACCCCTTCTTCGAGTCGGAGCTCCAAGAAGCGTAGAAGGAAGTAGGAGAAGAAGAGACTCGAGGAATTAACTCAGGGTAGGTAGAATCCTACGTCTGTAGGGTAAGGAATCTTGGTTCGCAGGTCAGTGTTCATTCCGGGATTTCGCCCCCGGTTGACTTTGGTTTTGACTTAGTTTTGCCTTGGGATTTGTGTAATAAGTTACCTTCTAACGGTGCACGCCGTGTGGATGTCAGCCACCACCGCCAAGAGTAGTTAATGCGCCGTTTTAGTGAGAAGGTATCATTTGAGTTTGAACGTTAGTGTGTGTTTGCTGCAATATAAGAGAGGAATCTCGGGGCACGTCTCTTCATTGCTTGATGTGTGTATTCGCTTTCAGCTTAATTCTAAACCTACGCTCTCAAGAAAACCTTTGATGGTTTGAGAGCTCGGATTCCATACATGACTGTGAGTGCCATTTCAAGTAGTCCACTCCTCAAATTCATACTAACTATCAACTCATTGTTTCATTGTTCCATCAAGTAGAGTTAGTCCGAGTGGATGGGAATAACAAGTGAGGTGGGGAGATAGTTAGTAGGGGTGTGACTCTAACTCTAATACTTACAATTGTTTCCTTGTTCCATCAAGTAGATTAGTATGTGTGGGTGGGAATAACAGGTGAGATTGCAAGTGTCTAGGGAAGGACGAGGGGGGAGTGACGGACGTGTAAGGGTCATAGCAAGTCTTGAGTGACCTTCCGGCATGAGACTGGTGCCGATTGTGAAGGCTCGTATCGTTCCATGAAGCATCCTACCTCCAGCCGCATCGGATGTGGAGGGAGACTAGGAGGAGGACGGATAGTAGGCGGGTAGGCCCCTTGCGCACTTCCATAACGCCACTCGTAGTTTCGGAAACACGGGCCTAACATCCCTTTGGGGGAATCTAAGTGACACTACGGAGACTAGGAGGAGGATGGATAGTGGGTGGGTAGGCCCCTTGCTCACTTACATTACGCCACTCGTAGTTTCGGAAACACATGCCTAACATCCCTTTGGGGGGGGATCTCAGTGACACCACAAACATCCAAGGGAGTGAGTAGAGTTAGAAGGAGAGAATGGGAGGAAGGATAGTCGTTACTTGTGTCGAACACTAAAATCTCTGTGAGTCCACGGATCATCGTTTGTGGTGATATAACCCCCTTCCGGGTATGCATGTACTGCGGATGTTCATATTGTGCATAGATGTAAAGGTAAGCCCGACATCTAATCCAAAGTCTGATTAATAAAAGTCCTTACTACCCGTACGAGGTAGGACGTACGAGGTAGGACGTACTCAAAGGTTTTTACCACCCGCGCAAGGTAGGACGTACTCGGGGATAGCACGCGTACAAAGAGCGGGGTAATTGGTGTAGATAACACCCAGGCTTTGTGATCTAAACCTTTATTCTCTGTCTTTTAATGTATTTATTGTGGTATACTTGATCTTGTATAGCTCTAGACTTGTTGTTAGTTGTTGTAGTTCTCAATGATTCTCTGTGGGAACGATTACCTTAAGAGTATCTTTGTGTTAAGATGTGAATACTTGCCAACACGTACTGTGACAACCGTGACAGTTTTACACCAAAAATACTTCAAAATTGTTGGATTATAGTGCAATGAACAAAGAAGGAAACAAAACTTTGATTTCTAGTTTTGACCGTAGGATCTCAATTATGACTTATTAAGTAACATACTCACAAAATTTCATAAGCTTTGACCGCACGGATTGAAAGACTATAGTGTTTGAAGTCAAGCGCATGGTTCATTTTCTTCCCTACGTTCAGTGGATCAGCAGACTTTGACTTCACTTGGTGTCAAATTTGTGCACTACACAAGGTCTAAATCCATTACCATCTTGTTAACCATGATGTTAGTTCCTTATACACCAATTTTTAGAGGTAGAGGACGGGTGTAGCATATTCAAAACAATTGTGCAAGGAGTGGAGGTTCAAAATTTGCCATTTCACACTTTAATTTTTTGTGAACTTAATATATTTTAGATTGATAATCCGAATGGTCAAGAAGGTTTATACTACATATTGTTGTGGAAAGAATAAAAAGTAAAAAAATATAAAGATATCTAGGTTTTATGTCGAAAAGAAGAAGTTTTTTTGGCACCTTGCCCGACAATGAGTAACAATGTGTGAAAATGTTTGACTTGGGTTGCTATGCTATTTTTCACTAAAGACAGGAATTTTTTTTGGCAATATGAAGGGAACAATATTACTTGCAAGTATTGAACATCTCACATTCAATAGAGTGTCCTAGCAAAAGTTTTTGGAGGTGCCCGAGGTGCCTGCTCTCCCCATTTGAAATTCAAAACCCTCTAACTTTTTCATCAATTGTCCAATTTTGGAAAAAAAATTGTTTCCTACTAAGGTCTTGGTACACTAAAATTTATGTTTAGTGTAGTGGTACGAATAGTGTACTTACCCTAGTACACTATTTGTAAATGAGTTGACAAATAGTGTAAGCCTCCAACATCATTAATGTACCCTCCAATAAACCACCTAACCTCCAATCAAACCAATGTCATTTATGTAACCCCCAATCAACCGCCTAATCCATTAATAAATAATTTAAGCCACCAATGTTATGAATGTAACCCTCCAATCAACCATCTACCGGCCGCCATGTCTTTACTCACACCGTTGACTTTGCCCTCCTTATTCCTATCTATACTCCAGTCCTCCATCCTTGATCCCCCACTTTTGCATTCCATAGTTGTTGGTGAGTTTATGTCGCACTTGCTGTTGAGTTTATATAGCACTTGGTTTTAGTGTTCAGTTATGTTTTCTTATGTCAGTTTTCTCAAATACTCCTTGCTTTTGGGCTGTCGCGCACAATGATATGTTAATTCGAGTCTCAGGATCTTCTGGTAGTGATTCGGCCCAGCCTGCGTCATCTCCAGGTCATATCCACCGCACACCAACAGCAACCAAACTGCGTGAACATCAACCAACTGTGTGAACAGTAACCAACTGCGTCAGCACATCACATCACCAAGTCTGCACTCATTGGGCTGACTCATTCAGTGATTCTCAGTCTGCACATTATCTTAGGGCCAAACCACACGAGAGGAAAGGCAGTGGGTTGGATGACTCACATTGCTTCAAATTAGCAAGTGGTTGCCACATGAGAGGAAGTAGGAAGAGTGGCAAGAATGACATGGAGCAACTTTGTAGCTTTGGAATTTGCATTGGATGTTGCTTTGGAATCTACATGGCAATGACTTGGCACAATAATTGCCGTTGAAAACTACCAGGCACTAGTGCCATGTTGGAGGAAAAGAATATTTTTCGTGCCACTAGTGCCATGTTGGAGGAAGTTGTGAAACTTCCTCCCCCTCCCATGTGGTAAGGCCCTTATAAACGCCACCAGATGGCTTCACCAAGCGCCACCGACGCGTCAAGGCATCACCACATGCTACCGCACCCTTTGCCTTCAGGTACATCGAATGAGTTTCATGCATCATCCAAATGTCTAGTAGAAATCAGGAATGATATTCCCAGTTTCTATTCGCAGGGATGGATGACAGGACGAGCACTCGCCGCCCACGGGCACTTCAGCAAGTATCCACCATTCACACGCGCAGGACTATCATCGCATGGATGATAGAAGATCAAGAGAGTCGGGGGACTCGAGGACTCTACGGTCGCACAGTTCAAGCATTCCCACAACATTTTCAAGCGCAGCACAGCACAAACTTTGTTCGCGCTACCCGGTGGTGGGCTTTGAGGAATACACTGTTACCTTCCCCGGACACCAACCAGACCATTGGAATCTTTTGAAGCTTACAAACAAGCGGGAGTTAAGTTTTCTTCTGCCCTTCTTCTTGAACTAGGTCAGTCCCTTCTTTTAGGCCTAGACTCACCATATACGGACCAGTCTAGGGACCCAAAGGATGGATGTCTTTTAACCGACAAATTAACATCATCATGGATTCAACAATTCATGGATGTTAATAGCATTGTTTTACTTTCTCAACGGGGCCGCTTGAGTTGTAGTCCAGAAAAAGAAATGCAAATAGAAAAAAACACAGCATATCATTTGGGGACTTTACAACGGGGATTCCAATCCGGTGTTTTTGATGAAAATCTCATCGAAAACATGGATGAAACCCACTTTACCATTAATATGAACAACGGACGTGCTCTAGGATTTCGAGGAGATGTTTTGGTTAAATACGCGGATGTGGTAGCCGGAGGAGAAGCCATAACTATGGTCGTACGTATTTCAGGGGGACGTAGAGCCATCATAGAACCTCCAATGCTTATTTTCAGTAATGAAAATCGGAATTATCCAATTTGAGGTTTGGATGACAACATCCCCGGAGTTAGTTACCGAACGGGACCGAAGGGGTGGATGGATCAAACTATATTCCCACAATACTTTGAAGAATCTAGGGCATATCAACCGGATCCACACAACCATACAAAATTCATTTGGGTGGATAATTGTACGGCGCATAATTTAACTCCTACATTAGCGGCCGTTCTAGCACAAAAGAGAACTATTTTGAAATACTTACCCCCATGCGCAACCCACTTATGTCAACCGGCGGAAACATTCATAATTTCCAAGATCAAAGACGCTTGGACCAAACGATGGGAGCTCAAAAGAACCGAATTAATCCAAGAAGGCGTTTGGCAAAATAATGCTCGCGGCGACGGTCAATGGTCCGGTAAACTTTCCAATCCCGGTAAACGATTTTTTCTTCAACTTGCGGCGGACTCTGTTGAAGATGTCAACCGTGAATTGGATTGTGATCATATGTCCTATGCTAGGAAATCTATGATTAGGTGCGGACTAGCATTAGGGCTAGACAACACTTGGAGTACTAACCAATTGTTTCCTCACTTGCAAGAGATCATTGGAAAGTACCGTCCATACTTTGATGGAGTACAAGTACCAAATTTGCCATGGGCAAATTTATGTATGTTATGTTTTTAATTTTTTTTTGTTATAAAGTTGTGATTTTCTTTTATTTCCACTTACAACCAACTCCTTATGCTTTTCTAATGTATATCTTCCATTGATTAACTGTATCTTAACCCCTCAATTTCCTTGACAATCTCAAACCAAATGCACTTCACAATGTTGTTGCTATTACAATGATTAAAAAAACAAAAACTTGATATTTCTAATTTTAACCATATGATCTTAATTTAGATTTATAACTTCAGCTACTCAAAAAAAATCACCAACTTTGGCCGTACGGATTTAAAGATTATAGTATTTGAAGTAGTAATAACGTTTCTTTCTCATAGATTTAAAGAAATTGTGCTAGGAGTGGATGTTCAAGCATTGTCAAATCATGTTTTACTTATTTGTGAACTTTCTTTTTTTTTAATGAAAATCCAAATAGTCAATACGTAGTCAATAGTAGTAAAATACAAAGTGATATACCATGAAAATCTTAACATTTTATACAAAGAATAAGACATTTTTCTACAAGCTTGCCAAAAAAGTGTTAAAGTGTTTGACATGGATTCAAATTTTCATATTCACTAAAGACAAAAGATTTATTTTCACAATACGAAAGGAAATTATATTACTTGCTTGTATTCAAAATTTCTCATGAAAGCACTTTCCTACAAAAAGTTTTTGGAGTTGCGCGCACTCCAAAAACTTGCCCATACTTAATAAGTTTTCTTTGTAGGATGTCATAACCTTTTTTTCCGAAAGTCCAATGAAGATAAAATTATGTAAGCATGTACCGCATGTCTTCTTCCATCTTTGTTTCAAATTTCAAGAATTCCCAAACAAATTTGCAACCATGGAAATATGCCGGATATTTGCAAAAGCCCACCTCTAGACTTTTTGCATTGAAGATTCATTTCTTTTTCCTCCCATTTGTATGTTTTTTAAACATATTCATGAAAAGTGCACATTGAGAAAAAAATTGGGCTAATTAAATGGATTCATAATATAGGAATATTGTTGTACAAAAGTCAAAGTTTGACAATTCTACCTCATAATATTAAAATTAGAAGTAGGCAATTTGTTGAAGCCCAACATCTCTTTCAAATTTGCTCTTTTTGGTCAAAAAAAATAAAAATTAAAAAAACATTTGAAAATTTGAAATATAGAATTATTAAGAGTTAGGCTTCAGCCCGATCCCCTCCCCTCTTTCAAAATTGCACTCTTTTAGGAATCATAACAAAATGTTACAATTCAATAATAAATCATGTAATTATTATTTTGAAATATAGTGGTGGAGGTTAGGCTTGAGCCCGATCGCCCCCTACGTTCCAACATTGCACTCTTTCATTATGATTTACAAGTTGTTCTACAAGGGTTATATACCAAGTTAGAATGTATCACTTAAAACACATTATTTCAGAAACGTCACATAACATATGAAAATGACACAAATTCGAACGATCATCATAGTATTTGTGAAATGTCACAAATGAGTACAATTAGGACCAACCAACAATAGACATACAAAAAACGTTTCATGACGGATTTCTATAAAACAAAATATACATATTAACATCTCATGTTTTGCACATGAGGTCAAATATAGTTGGCTTGTAAAAAAAAATGTCACATGAGCATGTGACATTTTTACAAATATTTAAATACTTATATTTTAAACTTCAATGTCAATTTCTATGTAACAAAAGCCTAATGAACATAAATTGTCAAGATTCTAAACATGTGGACTTTATTGTAAAATCAATTATAGTAAAATTTTGATGCTTTACATAGATAGTGCAACTTTATAGGAGGAGGGTTGGGCTTCAGCCTAACCCCTCACACCTTGACATTTAGTATTTTGAATATGTTATGAAACTTTAGATTTGGAATTAAAGTGTTAAAAAGTGAAATTTTGAAATGGAAATGGAAGGTTTGGGCTTAAACTAACCCGTCAACTTTCATATTTAAACTTTGAGTTATAGAATTTGTTATGAAATTATAGAAATGGTGTCAAAGAGTTAGATAGTGCAATTTTAACATTTAAACTTTGATTTGAAGTATTTGTTATCAACCTGTAATCTTCCTCATTTCATATTAAGGCGTCATAAGCGCATTATGAACTTCTTATATAATATCAAAATTAGATAACAGTAGATTTACATATTTGAATTGTGCCTAAGTGCACATACAATGTCTATTACAATACATTTAGCAGCTTATATGGTGACGTTTATTGATTATTTGTGCATGTAGATTGATGAACCTCCAAAAGTGCACATGTCTATGTGCACTTTTTATGAATATGGTATTAATTTATTATGCTCCCCAACATTTTTCTTCCAATTTTTTCTTTTTTCTTAGGAGTGCACTCTACCTTTCCTTCCATGCCTATATTCTCATTGTCACAAATGTTTCTCTTTTTTGAAGTTGTAATATTTTTTTAATAAAAATTTACAAGTTCTTGTTTAACCAATATTTTTCTTCCAAATGTTTCTCTTTTTTCAAGTTGGAATTTCACTTTTCCTCCATATGTACGATTTTTTTCTATTATATTTGTTGCAAATTGTTGATTTCCAAAAGTACTCAAAACCTGCAATACTTTCAATGCACTAAACGTCCTCAAGTAAATAAAAATGATAATGAAATTGCTAATAGAAATGTCACAATATAAGCTTCACCATATATATGTGCAAGCACAATGCAATCTTCATCACAAATGTGCTTAAACCTTGATTTTCAGCCAATATATCTATGATTCTCCTCAGTTGCAACTTTCAAATGGCCATAACTCATTCACCTTTTGGCCGAATCAGGCATATAAGGTGTTTTTTTGGCATCTACATTTTCTGTAGATGCCCAAAAACACCTCATATGCCAAATTCGGGTAAAAAATGAATGAGTTATGGCCATTTGAAAGTAGCTGAGAAGATTCTCTGGCAGCCCTCGACCTCTGGACCCTTTTCAGCCCTCGACTGTTGATCCTTTCTTTATACTTCTACTGTGGATACACTAAGGGGCGGTTTACACTACGGACCAAGAACTCGTCCCATGACCCTCTTAAATTTGTGATTGGCTCCATCAACTCGTCCCGGGATGACTTGGGTTTACACTAGGAGGAAAAAAGAAAAGTGACCAAAGGAGTTGAGGTCCTCAAAAGGCCTAGAAATAGGCCTAATGGATAATGTTGGAGGGTCCCCCGGATTTTGCGGCGAGAGAGGCTAAATGGGTTCTCTCGTTGCTAAAACGAGGGGACCATGGCCTGAAATGCAGTTTTATTATTTTTTTAATCGTTTTCTTTTTTCTTTTTTTCTTTTTTTTTTCTTTTCTTTTTTTTGTGGGAAGGGGGGCCAACGTCACTGTAGATACAATGGCAGCCACCCTTTTTGTCTTTTTGGCTTGTTTTATTTTCTTTGTTATTATAGGAAATACTGCCCTTTTTAGGCATTCATTAAAAAAATCAGCATGCCCACTTTTTAGTACATGGTCATTCCTCCCGGTCCAAGTTCGGTTTACACTTAGTGAGAGGCCCAAGGGCTTTAAAAATGACATTTTTATGAAGTGTGACTATGGAAGTGTGACCATGAAGTGTGACCATGGAATTAATCCATTTTCCTTGGTCACGGCTCTTGGTCTATAGTGTAAACCGCCCCTAATTGTGCACAAGTGAATAAAAATGTGTTGAAATCTTTACTAGAATTGACAAATAGTGTACAAGTTGACATTTAGTGTATGGTTTTGTCACTACACTAAATGCCTTCACAGCAATTGGTGTATGAGTTCGCATTTAGTGTATACTACACTAAACATAAATTTTAGTGTAGTGCCTTTCTGTAGTAAATATTTCAAAGATGAATGTTGGAAATTGACACCATAGGAACCTGACCAAACTTTCAAAAAGCCCATTTTGGACACTTGGTCCTTTAGGGGTTAAAAATTACATTTTTATGAAGTGTGACCATGGAAGTGTGACCATGGGAAGTGTGGCCATGGAAGTGTGACCATGAAGTGTGACCATGAAATTAATCCATTTTCCTTGGTCATGGCTCTTGGTCTGTAGTGTAAACCACCCCTTAGTGTACTTCCAAGAGCTTCTTCTTTTCGGTCAGATTGTGAACAGTGTTGTGATAAGCTGAGTGAGTCAAGATATTTGCAAATGGGAATATGGACTGTGGAATGTGTACATGCTCAGGAGAAGATATGGAGATGCACAGAAACTAATTGTGGGTGCCTGCATCATGTCGACGATGACAAGTGGCAAGTCTGCACCAGTGTAGCATTGGTGGGCAGCATATTCCAACACTCCAGAAAGCTAATCTTGTTCCAGAAGATATCAGTTCTTGTGGTTATCCATCCAAGGCTTATGATCTGGTAGTAGGTTCTGAACTGGAAGAACAACACTGTACTTTCCATAGCATATTCATTCGATGGATAACTCCATTCCATTTTATGGTAACACATCTTTGATACTTGGGCATGGCGGTCATGAAAATGGAGCTTGTACATCCTTAATATGGGTGGTGTACTGTCGACACAAGCTAAGCCGCTCTAAAACCGACAAGTTCAGGAATGTGCATATATTGAGAGAGGAGATAATTATACTATTATTTTTCAGTAATAGCCAATAGAATTACAATTCCAACCCAAGTGATTTCATATTTTTTCGATGAAAACTGCATTAGTTATGAATTTTCAAACTGTGCAGCCATGTTTAGTGGGGTGGCCACCAGTAGGTACCCCAATTACCAACGACCGAAAGTAAGGGTCTTGACTAATAGCAAACCTCCATTTGGAGCTGAGTTGGTGGTAATGGGATGGAAGTGGGTTGGATATACCCCAATTTTATAGGCGTTGGCTATGGATTTTTGTTGGTTATGGGGCGGCTTACCTTAAATCATGGACAATCAAATACATGTGCACCACTCTCACATTAAATTTAATTCTAGAGTACGTTGAAGAGACATCAAAGGCATTACATTACAATTTTGTTTAACTAAGGATGGTCAGATGGATATACAATGGTCAGACGTTTTCACATTGGATGGAAAAAATCAATCTTTTTTTCGAGCAAGTTTCTTAAGGCTACGTAGTATGTCTCATCAAATGATGTATCTCTCCCAAAAGTTTGGAGCCCACTACAGTATGCTTCCATGTTTCGCGCTTAGTGACTTGTTTTCCGCAAGTCATTGGACGCCCTAATGCTCCCAGAAACACAAACACAAGCTGAGCAACTCATTTGCTCTACGCCAAATGACCTGCAATAGAATGAACACATTGCTATTGCATAACTACCACTACAATGGCTCACTTTACCGCACTGATTCAGGCAAAGTTGAGGACTTGCTTTTTCACTTTATTCCTAAGAGGTGAATGTTGTCATCAGATCATGGACGGTGAACCTGGAAAACTTCAGCTGTGCATGTTCCAGCTCCAGAATCCATTTAGCCAGACAATGGTTGTTGATTTACAAGTGGAAGAAGAATATACATATTTCAAATGGATGACTTAAAAATTCTACTCACGAACAAGAGACAAAAATTGTAGCAAGTGTGATGTGTATATGTGATTCTCGCGTCGTGTACATCTTATCCTCAAGCTGCCTTGTAAGTAAACTTCATATATCAGTAATGTATTTTATTTGTGCGACTGGTTTGCTCTCATCTTATCATGTTCAAGCTGGAGTGGTATGATTGCAGGGATGATCCGAAATGCTGACTGATCAATGATGAAGATAAGGCCATGGAATGCTGATGAGGTTCTCATTTTCTGCAGGGGCAACTTTAGTCATATGCAAGTGCATTCCTGTCAATGTTGTGTACATGTGTACAGGGCAGGATGACTCACGCTCTCACCCCAAAAGTGTGTATTTTAATATTTCATTGCAGAAGATATTCTATTTTTGTCTTCTCCAACCGACGGTTGTGGCAGTTGCAGCACTTGAGTTGGGAGACATCTTATCCAAATAGGAAGAGAAGGTGAACTCAAGGTAATGTACACGAACGGGCAAAAAACCTGCTTTGGGGATCTTCTCAGTTCTTTGTGTTACGCTTGCAATAATTGGATGCAAATTTTTGTAACAATATTCTTTGTAGAACGATATACGGAAAAGTCTGTTTTTAACTATGGAACTTAAGTTTTAAGTATCTAGTCATGGAGCAGCTTTTGATATTGTGATCAAGGATGATTTCTCGTGAGAAAACAATATTTCAAGAAAATTCTAGCATGAAGACAATTACCGTAGTCCTTAACCCTAGAGACCCAAGAGGCCCATGGGGAACTTTTGAAGGCTTGGGCAGGTTCCTGCTGTGTCAAATTTTAATACTCTTCTTTGGAATTTCTAATGCAGATGGACATTACTGAAAGCTTTGTTCAAGTGCAATTTTTTCCCAAATCCAACATTTATTGAAAATTTTGTAGGGTTTTGAGTTTCAAATGGGAGGAGAGGGCACGTCGGGTAATTCCAAAAACTTTTGCTACAACACTTTATCAAATGTGAGATTCTCAATTCTAGCAAGTAATACTATTTCCTTGCATACTGTCCAAAAACATTTATTGTCCTCGGTGAAAAAAGACACCTTAACCCAAGTCAAACATTTTCAATCATTGTCACACATTGTTGGGCAAGGTACCAAAAAAACTTCTTACTTTCCACATAAAACTAAGAGATCTTCGTATTATTTTACATTTTTTTCTTTCGACTACAAGATGTGGTGTAAACCTTCTTATTGACCGTTTGGAATCTCATTCTAAAACATATTTTGTTCACAAACAAATGTAATGTGAATTGGCAATTTTTGAACCTCGACAACTTGCACAATTGTTTTGAATATGCTACGCCTCTTTTCTACCTTCAAAAATTGGTGTACAAGGAACTATCCTTACGATAATATTTGACATAATGGTTTTGACATTCAAGGGTTAAGTTTTTTGCATTCTAGGGATTTAAAAAAGAATAGTAAATTTTGTCAAAACCACTAGCACAAATATAGAGTTTATTAGAAGAGTACCACACGAAATAGAGTATTTGTGAAAACGTCACATGATATATGAAAATGTCATAAATGATGTAATCACCTATGATTATAATGTCAACTTAAAAATTGCGGCCATTGTGTATGATGGTGGCTAAAGAGGAATATCCTAGTACCATATACATGACAATTATTCACATGACCCACTTGGGTTGGAGACATGGATAGGGCTAATATGTAACCCGTAAAGGACTAAGACTATGTTTCACCAAAATCACCCTAAATTGCCTCTCTAAGATATTACGTTGCAATATTAATTGGAACTACTTGTTACTTTTTCAATCCTAGGATCTTTTAGTTGACTACTACAAGAAGACACTCAAATAATTTTGTAAACTTCGAGCGCACGGATTTTGAAGATTGTAGTATGGTTTTTTTAAAAATTGTACCTCTAATGAAAAAGTTATACGGTTTTGAATTTAACCCCTAAAGGACCACGACCACTTTTGCTCTAAAACCAGTCCAAAACTGCCACTGCCAAAAAGAGATATGAAAATCAAATTTTAAAGTGAATTTCGGATTTTCAACAGCAAGATCTTGAAATCGACTTCTATATAAACATGTCAAAAAAATTTGATTGCAATCCACCGCACGGATTGATAGATATGAGTGTTTAAAGTCAAAACAATGGTTCATTTTCTTCCCTGCGTTGAGTAGATCAGCAGACTTTGACTTCACTTTGTATCAAATTTTTGCATTGTACAAGGTCTAAATCTTTTACCATTGTCTTAAGCATGATGTTATTTCCCAACACACCAATTTTAAAGAGGTAAAAAAGGGGTGTAGCATGTTCAAAACAAGTGTGCAAGAAGTGGAGGTTCAAATACTGCCATTTCACGTTTTATTTTTTTTGTGAACTACGTATGTATTTGAATGATAACCCAAACGGTCAATAAGAAGGTTTTCACCACATATTGTTGTTGAAAAAAAAAAAGTGAAAAATATGAAGATCTCTAGGTTTTATGTAGAAAAGATGAATTTCTTTCCCCCCTTGCCCGACAATGTGTGAAAATGTTTGACTTGGAATAAAATGCCTTTTTACACTAAAGACAAGATTTTTTTTTGAAAATTTCCAAAGAAGGAAATATTCTTTACATGTGTGAAAAATCTCAATGTCATTAGAAACTTTTGTCAAAAATTTTGGAGGTCCCCACTTTTGGCTTTAAGTGGTACTAACTTTCAAACCACAAATCCAAAAAATAAAATAAAAATATCTCCACAAAGCTCTTATCAGAGGCTATCTTGTATAAAATTTTCAATTAAAAAGGATTTTTTTTCGAATTGTAGGAACATGCCCAAAATCCAATTCGACCCCTAGGGGACGTTTGGTCCTTTAGGGGTTAAAATGGGGAGTGCAGGCACCTTGGGCACCTCCAAAAACTTTTGCTAGGACACTATTGAATGTAAGATTATCGATACTACCAAGTAATATTCTTTCCTTTCATATCATCAAAAAAAATTCTTGTGTTTAGTGAAAAATAGCATATTAACCCAATTCAAACATTTTCATACATTGCCACACATTGTCGGGCAAGGTGCCAAAAAAACTTCTTCTTTTCCACATAAAACCTAGAGATCTTCATATTTTTTTACTTTTTATTTTTTCCATAACAATATGTAGTGTAAACCTTCTTATGGACCATTTGGATTATCAATTTAAAACATATTAAGTTCACAAAAATTTAAAGCGTGAATAGGCAAATTTTGAACAACCATTCCTTGCATAGTTGTTTTGAATATGCTACACCCCTCTTCTACCTCTTAAAATTGGTGAACAAGGAGTTAATAACATGCTTAACAAGATAGAAATGGATTTTGACCTCGTGTAGTGCAAAACTTTGACACTAGGCGAAGTCTGTTGATCCACTGAATGTAGGGAAGAAAATGAACGAGGTACTTGACTTCAAACACTATAATCATTCTATCCGTGCAGTCAAAGTTTAAGAAATTTTATGAATATGTTACATAATAAGTCTTCATTTAGATCCTACGTTCAAAAATAGAAATGAAAGTTTTTGTTTCCTTCATCGTTCATTGCACTAGAATCCAACAATTTTGAAGTGTTTTTGGTGTGAAATTGTCACTAAACCTTAGGGGTTAAGAAACCGCTTTGAGCATCACAACTTTTTGTTTAAATATTGAATTTAGAAAGAAATTGAACTCCAACAAATCTTTTATTGATGTCCATCTACATCTAGAAAAAAATCAAAGACAACTGTTATAAATTGACAGCATAAGAACCTACCCAAACCTTCATAGGCCTCCCATGGAAACTTTTGGGAATTTCTGGGCTAAGTTTCATGATTCTTGAATCGTAAAACATAAAACCCTAATTTTGAATGTGGAGTATTTGCAAGACCAATAAGCAAATAGAAATAAAACATGGTAGCAGTAAAGTCAATACTTCCAACAAATTCAGGGGTAAGTTTGAATACAGTGACACCCAACTACTGTAGCGACTTCAAACTGCCAGAACGGTAGTTTGGTGAAGACAAAATCGCAAAACCTTCAGCAATAAAATATGAAAATACACCTTTTTCGGGTGAGACTGTGAGTCATCCTGGCCTGTACACATGTACACAACATTGACAAGAATGCACTGGCATATGACTAAAGTTGCCCTGCCAAAAAATGGGTACTCTCATCAGCATTCCATGGCCTTATCTTCATTGTTGATCAGTCAACATTATGGAACCTTGCAATCATACCACTCCAGCTTCAACATGATAAGACGAGAGCAAACGAGTTGCACAAATAAAATACACCAGTAATATATGAAGTCTACTTACAAGGCAGCTTGAGGATAAGTGTTACATTAACCCCTAAAGGACCAAGTGTCCAAAACGGGCTTTTTGAAAGTTTGGTCAGGTTTCTATGGTGTCAATTTCCAACATTCTTCTTTGAAATTTTCACTATAGAAAGACATTACCAAGACCTTAGTGGGAAAACAATTTTCTCCTAAATTGGACATTTGATGAAAAAGTTATAGGGTTTTGAATTTTAATTGGGGAGGGCGGGCACCTCGGGCACCTCCAAAAACTTTTGATAGGACACTCTATTGAAAGTAAGATTTTCAGTACTCCCAAGTAATATTATTTCCCTTCATGTTGTCAAAAAAAGTTCTTGTCTATAGTGAAAAATAGCATACCAACCCAAGTCAAACATTTTCACACATTGTCACTCATTGTCGGGCAAGGTACCAAAAAACTTCTTCTTTTCCACATAAAACCTAGAGATCTTCATATTTTTCACTTTTTATTTTTTCCACACCAATATGTATTGTAAACCTTCTTATCAACCATTTGGATTATCAATCAAAAACATATTAAGTTCAAAAATATTAAAGTGTGAATTAACAAATTTCGAGCCTCCACTCCTTGCACAGTTGTTTTGAATATGCTACACCCCATCTCTACCTCTAAAAATTGGTGTGTAAGGAGCTAACATCATGCTTAACAAGATGGTAATAGATTTAGACCTTTTGTAGTGAAAATTTTTGACACCAAGTGAAGTCAAAGTCTGCTGATCCACTAAACGCAAGGAAGAAAATGAACCATTTGCTTGACTTCAAACACTATAATCTTTCAATCCATACGGTCAAAGTTTATGAAATTTTGTACATGTATTACTTAATAAGCCTTTATTGAGATCCTACGGTCAGAACTAAAAATAAAAGTTTTTGTTTCCTTCTTTATTCATTGCACCAGAATCCAACAATTTTGAAGTGTTTTTGGTGTAAAATTGCCTTGGTACCTTAGGGGTTAAGCGAGAATCACATATATAAATCACAGTTGATACGTTTTTATTCTCTTGTTCATCTGTAGAATTTTTGACACATCTGCCCATAATATACTCTTCTACTCTGTTTCAACAAGCATGATGCTCGTAATCAATGGTCCACATCAGGGCTTTTTATTGGGCGATTTGGAGCGAAATGGTGGTAAAAAATAATCCAAAAAAGAATATTCCCAAAAAAGTGGGAAAATTATGATTTTATATCACCAAATTATATTGATGGCCGTTTCCATATCACCATATTGCAACTAGTGAAGAACATGGATTCCATCATTTTGCCAAAAATGATGTACAAATCTATGTTTATGGAGATGGATTCTCCTAAAAATATATTCATGGAGATTTTTTTTTGTTTTGAATGGTTTCAGGAGAAACTTTATGTCGCCACATGTGTGGTCTCCAAAAAATTTGTATCGCCACTCTACCTAAAACAGGGAAAGGAGAAAAAAAAGCCCTGGTCCAAATTGTTTTTGGAGTTGGAACATGCACAGTTGAAGTTTTCCGGGTTCACCATCCATGATCTGATGACAATATTCATCATTCAAGAGAAGTAAAATAGAAAGTCCTCAGCTTTGCCTGTTTGATCATAACTTGTTTAGAAGCATTCAAAAATATTGGTCATTCATTTCACTAATACCAATTTGTAAGCTGCAATTCCTGCTGTTTATGGAGGATAAATATAAGCTATACCTCCCAAGGACATGAGTGCGGTTGAGTGAGCTGTTGGAGAGTTTGTTATGCAATAGCAATGTGTTCATTCTACTACAGGTCATTTGGCGTTGAGCAAATGAGCCAATTAGCTTGAGTCCATGTGAATGGGAGAATTAGGGCCTCCAGCAAGTTTGAAATGGAAATGAGTTGTGGGAAATGAGTCACTAACCACAAAACATGGAAGCATTATGGGCTCCAAACTTTTTGGAGAGATACATCATTTGAGAGACAAACTAGGCAGCCTTTCGAAATTTGCTCACAAAAAAGATTGATTTCTTCCATCCAACGTGAGAACGTCTGACCATTGTATATCCATCTGACCATCCTTATTTAAACAATGACATAATGATGTTGTAACATTACAATGAACCAAAGTAATTTGAGTTTCTACACTAATAGGAAACTGACATGCAATCCTCTACTCGCACACACTTGCTTGGAAATGAATACCCAATCAGAAACATGTGGTTGATGAAAGTAGTGTAGATGATCCACATCAGTAATGCATCCACACTACGTAAGATGAATGATGTACTTCTCCCTCTTGAGAAATTTCTGGGGGCCTCTTTTTGATTGTCTCCTGTCCACATATTTTTTTTTTTAGAAAACAAGAAAAATTGGTTGTTGAAATAAGAATCATGGTTAGAATTTCATTATTCGGCATATGAGTGTTGACTTTGATGATATTTTACTGTATGGGTGGTATAATTACGTAGAATCTAAGACCAGTGCATAGTATGCTTTCTGTGCCGTGTAAGTTAGCTTCACCATATTAGCATGATTCGTGGAAATCCGGAGAAACTAGCAACTTTCAATGAAGGGCAAATTGCTTGATTCCAGTGAAGTTCTCTGAATGCACAAGATTTTGTTCGTGTGGAAGAGCTTGAGCATTGCGCATCAACTCGTATTCCGTGCATTTGGTTTGAGTTATTCCCTAAAATTCCTTGACTATTTCTCACCAAAGGTGCTCAGAGTGGAAAAGAATAATGAAGTCAATGTTAACATTGCCAACCATAAGATCTTAACTCCTAAATTTCTTTGACAATTTTGCACTCAAAATCATTGGAAACTGCTATTTTCAATGCATTTGACACAAAGTTCTAACATATCTAACTATAGGAGCTTGTATTAGGATTGTACAAGAGTGGGTGGTAAAAACATTTGGTCACTTTGATTGCACAAATTGAAAGATATTAGCCTTTGAGGTTAGACATTAACCTTTTTTAAGGTCATACTAAACAACTTTAGCAAATTTTGACCACCTTTCCCGGCATTTTTTTTGCACTATGGACCATGACTTTGTAATCATGATAAACAAAGATCATGTTAGGCACATGTGCACCATATTTTAGAAGTAGAAGAGGGTTAGAAGATGTCCCTAAAAATCCTTGCAAGGCAATTATGTGCCAAATTTTAACAATACACTAACAAACTTTGCATATAGCATATCCTTCTCATATTTTAGAAACTAAAAAAAATCCCTGCGGTAGATGCAAAGATTTTCATTTCCTTTCTAAGAGGGAGAAAAGTATTTGGGCTGAAACTAGAGTTTCAATTGAATTTAGAGTTGATTGAAGTTTTGTTGCACTATTTGTCATATGTCACTAAGAATTGTTTGTAATTGTTGAGCTCTAAGTCAAATTTTTTACAAAAAAGTTACTTCAATGGGAAGTTAATCAAAAGTTACCTATCTAATCGAAAACCTCAAAAAATCATGCCAAATTTGTGATCGTAGTACTCTACCCAAACTCAAATTGTCCCCCAAGGAGTCAATAGCCTTTCAAGGGTTAATCCAATCAGTCAACTGAGAGACTCTTCTTGGTTTTAGAGGTGAGGAAAACCGACTCAAAACTTTGAGTCTACACATGTGGAAGATGGAAAGGATTTTTTGCTTGGTGCTCAAAACCTTAGACTCTTTCTGGGGTACAAATATTTTACTGTGGAGTTTTAATTTTTTTTCGGAAATCTTAAAAAAAAGCATGCTGAATACACTTACTTAAAACACACAAAATTGTCCAAAGTCTCAAAATGTTCATTTTTAGACAACAGTCCTTTTGGGTGGAGTCCCATTGCATCATGAGCTATGATAAGATGCTCTGAAATGGTGAATGAACTAAAGCAATTAAATTGCACCACATCTGGTCATTTCATGGTGAGAATGTGGATCTGCATTCTATAACTTATTTTTAGGTGATATTTGAAGTTTTTTATGTTTTCGGCAATGATATTCGAGGTATTTGAAGGATTATGTAACTCCAAATCAATATTGAATTTTTGCAAAGTGTAAGGGGTTAGAATTGTAAATCTATTGGCTATATATGCAGCTTAACTTGTTAGGGTTTACTCTAAAGGGTTACGGTCGTTCACCATTTCAAAGCATCCATACACAATGCACCCTACAAGGGACACGGAATTCCCAGTAAGGTAAGGCCCCCAATAACCAACAAAAACCCATAGCCAACGCCTATAAAATTGGGGTATATCCAACCCTCTTCCATCCCATTACCACCAACTCACCTCCAAATGGAAGTTTGCTAGTAGTCAAGACCCTTACTTTTGGTCGTTGGTTATGGGGGTACCTACTGCTAGCCACCCACTAAATATGGCTGCACCTTTTGAAAATTCATAACTAATTCAGATTTCATTGAATAATTATGAAATCACTTGGGTTGGAATTGTAATTCTATTGGCTATATAGTATAAATAATAAAATAATAGTATAATTCTCTCCTCTCTCCGTATATGCACATTCCTTAACTTGTCGGTTTTATGGGGGGTTTACCTTAGTTTGACAAGCAACTTGTTTGCTTGAAATGCATCTTCACAAACATGATTCCAACAGCTGTGAATATTCATATTTCCCTTATAGGTGACATCAAGAACACCTAGAATGCATCAAAGTATTCTATATGTTTGTTCGATCAACAACTTGTGCAGTTTCTTCAATTTTGGCTCATGAGAAGATATTCTCTAGTTCATTTAAAATTTTTAAAAAAAAATTTGGCATTTAAAATTAGGCAAGAGCATCCGCACCCTTAGCCCGGCAAGTTAGCATGGTGGGTGCGGTTGTCATGTGTGACTGATTCAGGTTAGACTGTTGACCTCCTTCATCAAGCGGGACCCGTAGCCATGTCCAACAACCATGTCATAGTCCACCTACCACGTTTTGCCACGTTAACAACACACCAGTTAAGTCACAGAAATCTTCTTTGTGATTAAGGTAAGCCCCCCTAAAACCGACAAGTTAAGGAATGTGCATAAATGGAGAGAGGAGATAGTTATACTATTATTTTTCAGCGATATCCAATAGAATTACAATTCCAACCCAAGTGATTTCATATTTTTTGATGAAAATTGAATTAGTTGTGAATTTTCAATCTGTGCAGCCATGTTTGGTGGATGGCTAGCAGTAGGTACCCCCATAACCAACGACCAAAAGTAAGGGTCTTGACTACTAGCAAACCTCCATTTGGAGCTAAGTTGGTGGTAATGGGATGGAAGAGGGTTGGATATACCCCAATTTTTATAGATGTTGGCTATGGGTTTTTGTTGGTTATTGGGGGGGGGCTTACCTTACTCTTCAACACTTTGGTTTCCCCACCTTGGAGAGCTTTTTTGGAGGGCCTAGCGACCTTTAAGTGGTTGATCTAGTGCCGTTGTGACAAGTATTTTAATTGTACCCCACCCAATCACTGAGCTCCTACTTGGCTGGGCAAAGGGTGTGGATGTTCTTATATGACAAAAATCAAGAGGGCACAATGAAAATAGTTATAAATAGTCAAATTTCCCTAAAGTGCTATAAATAAACTCCTTTTGGTATCCCCTATTTAAAGGCTTTCATGGTTACTGGGACCACATGGAAAGGTTGATTTGGCTTAACCTCTAAAGGACCACGACCACTTTCGCTCTTAAACGAGTCCGAAACTGCCACTGCCAAAAAGAGACATGAAAATCAAATTTTAAAGTGAATTTCGGATTTTCAACAGCAAGATCTTGAAATCGACTTCTATGTAAACATGCCAAAAAAATTTGATTGCAATCCACCGCACAGATTGATAGATATGAGTGTTTAAAGTCAAAACAATGGTTCATTTTCTTTCCTGCGTTGAGTAGATCAGCTAACTTTGACTTCACTTTGTATCAAATTTTTGCATTGTACAAGGTCTAAATCTCTTACCATTGTCTTAAACATGATGTTATTTCCCAACACACCAATTTTTAGAGGTAAAGAAGGGGTGTAGCATATTCAAAACAAGTGTGCAAGGAGTGGAAGTTCAAAAATTGCCATTTCACGTTTTATTTTTTTGTGAACTACGTATGTATTTGAATGATAATCCAAACGGTCAATAAGAAGGTTTTCACCACATATTGTTGTTGAAAAAATAAAAAGTGAAAAATATGAAGATCTCTAGGTTTTATGTAGAAAAGATGAAGTTTTTTTCCCCCATTGCCCGACAATGTGTGAAAATGTTTGACTTGGAATAAAATGTCTTTTTATACTAGAGACAAGTATTTTTTTGAAAATTTCCAAAAAAGGTATATATGTGAAAAATCTCAATGTCAATAGAAACTTTTGTCAAATTTTTTGGAGGTGCCCCGTGTCCCCACTTTTGGCTTTAAGTAGTACTAACTTTCAAACCACAAATCCAAAAAATAGAATAAAAATATGTCCACGAAGCTCTTATCAGAGGCAATATAGAATAAAAATTTCAGAGAAAAAGGATTTTTTTTCGAATTTAAGGAACTTGCCCAAAATCAGAAATCCCCCCGAAGGAGACTCTGGTCCTATAGGGGTTAAAAGAGGTGTGGAAGAACTATTAGTTAACTCTTTAAAAACTTGGGTACCATGGACTAGCTTTAGCTGGTATTAAGTAGGGTCTAGAAACATTGATTTCCATTACTATTCATGCAATTTATTGCTGCAAAAAGCAACAGAATGCGATTTGCTCATTCCCCCATATTTTTGTATGTCATCAGAAGTTCACTATATCTTTCCTCAAAAGATGAACTTTTGGGAAAACTACACAATCCTCCGAAGTGGAATCCATAAAGTATAAGAATTTTTATATACAAGTACCTAGCATAATATTTATTGACATATAAAAATTGCAAAAATATTTGAATAACCTCCACAAGTTACAATTAGGCAGATATTCTTTCAAAAATGGATAAATGAAAAAGATGTTTCTTGACAAGAAATCAAGCATGCAAAGTAGTATCCATAATTGAGTAAGTGGACGCTATAGGATACAGGGGTTAACCCTGAAGGAACAGAAAAATTCACCTTTGAGGATCTTTCAAATGCAAGTATTTCAATTTAAACACTCAAAATTCAAAATCTTCTTACCACATCATCTCACATAAGTTTAGAAAAGGATCCTATGGTTACATTCTCAGAAAGTTCCTCTTCACAGTTTTTAATCGATGGAATAGAGATTTCTCTAAAATGCTCTGGTACTTTATGGGTTAACCTATGCTTTGGTCACCGAGCAACCATTTTGATATGAGTACTCCGAACAAATATGGCCATATAAGCACTTTTGAGGACCATGGCCAACAGACCTTTTACATTCAGCGCTTTCCTCTCAAACCATGTCCTGATAAAAAAAAAAAAGGTAAGCAGTGATATGCAGTATAGTATATGTTTATACAAGAGAGCCATGTTTCAAAAAGCTGGGAATGAGATAACCAATTGTGAAGAGTACTTTACACAATCCCAAACACTCAAGTAGCCCTTTTTTTTCCATTTTAGTGGGATCGCCACAGTGGATGTGCAGAGACCAGTGTTAAGGTAAGACTTGAGCATGACGAGGTCTAATGCACGAGAGATGGTTCTGGCTTGGTTAGGCCAGGTTTATATACTCAGGGTTACCACGTGGTGGGTGGTAACCATTGATTACATCTCTAACCACCTTGGTGAGTGGTTGGTTAATGAGTGAATTGGTGGTAGGTGAGGTAGTTAGGCTCTTAACTACTGATTAATAAATGACGAACCCTGGAGTAGCTAGAGGAATCTCGTGCTATCTCAACACTCCTCCTCGAATGATATGCTTCCTCGTTAAAAAAGTACCGTGTGCTACGGAGAAAAAGAGTGAAGTTATCATTCGGCTCCTAATTCAATAGGGTTCGCATACCAACTGCCCTGATCAGCTTGCGATGTTGGTGAGCTGGTAGAGCCTTCATGAGCATATCAGCGATATTCTCAGCGGATGCGATCTTCCTTGCTTGAATCTGCTTTGCTTCAATGAGGTCATGTGTGTAACTAAACAGATGTGGGCTGATGTGCTTTACCCAATCGGCTTGATGAAGCCTGATGATACTTGTTCGATGCATGCCGCATTGTCTTCGAAAATTGTGATGGACTCTTCCTTGATCAGTATTCCGCTCATCTGAGAGATGGCGTGATGCATTGTTTGTAACCAAATCGCCTCCCGGGACGCCTCGTGAAATGCTAAAAGCTTGGCATGATTTGTTGACGTCGCGGTGATGGTCTGCTTCGTTGATCTCCAGGAAATGGGTGCTCCATTTTTGGTGAAGATGTAGCCCGTCTGTGACTTCCCGTTCGTTGGTTCAGTCTTAAAACCGGCATCCCCGTAGCCAGTGATGCTGCTGATAGTGTTCTTGCGGTAGTGAAGTCCGAGGTCCTCCGTGCCGCGAAGATAGCGGAGAAGGTGCTTGACGCCGCGCCAATGTCGTTTCGTTGGTTTTTGGTTGTGGCGAGCTAACACGCTGACCGCGAAGGCGATGTCCGAGCGTGTGTTGGTGGCGAGGTATAAAAGTGCTCCCACGGCCGCCAAGTACTTGCTTCGGTCAAGCTCCTCCTCGTCTTCTTTGGCAGGGCGATAAGGGTCATCTTCAGTTTTGCTCTTTCCAATCATCGGAGCGGAGGGTGCATTTGCATCGGCCATGTTGAATATACTCAACAATTTTTTCACATACGTCTACTGGTGGAGTAACAAACTCCCATTTGCAAAGTGCTTGATTTGGAGACCAAGACAGTATGTTGTTCGGCCTAAAACTTTCATCTCAAACTTGTTAGTAAGCATCTTTTCTACTTGTTTACTCAATGCTAATGTCCCTATTGAGTTAAGGTCATCAACATAGACTGCTAGAATAACAAATCCTGTTGTATCTTTCAGGACAAAGACACATGGTAGTGCCGGGTGATTCGTGAACCCTTGGAATAGGAGAAAAGATTTCAGGTGATGATACCATGCGCGCCCCGCTTGCGTAAGTCCATATAGGGCTTTTCAGATTTTTAATCCGGAGAATCTCCCATGTACTGGTGGGGTTTGGTTTGAAATAAAACCAGGGGGCGGCTTAATATGAATATCGGTATTGAGGTCACCGTATAAGTAGGTAGTGACAACGTCTAGGAGTTGAGTCTCGAGTGATAATTGAACAGCTAGGCTGAGGAGATATCTAAAAGATGTGCTATCCATAACCGGTGAGTAAGTTTGTTCAAAGTCTATTCCCGGTTTTTGTGTATGTCGTCACTATGCGGCAATTTGTACCTAATGACGCTCGGGGAATCATACCCGAGGTATGTCCCTCGTTGCCGGTGGGGTGTGACTGTTTTCTCCTTTGGTTCAGGTACCGGGATCCACACCTCACATCCGAATGTCCTGAGGTGTGCTACGTGGGGGGTTCTACCTGAAGCCATTTCTAGAGGTGACTGGGTCAATAACATGGTAGGTCTGAGGCGTAATAGAACAGTTGCGTGAAGGACAACATGTTCCCAAAAACTGGGTGCTAAGTTTGCGTGTATCAGGAGAGGTCTAACTATGAGCTGAACTTTCTCGATGTACGCTTCGGCTAATCCATTCTCGGAATGCTCATAAGGAGCCAAATAGGTCAATTCTATGCCTGACGCGACACAAATATCCTCAAAGGCCTGGAATTTGAATTCCATGGCATTATCCATGCGGAGGAAACATATGTGGTTATCGGGAAAGTGGTTTCTAAATCGGATAAGCATCGCTAGGGTTTTCGGGAACACCATGTTCCGTGTCGTAAGTAGCGACACCTCAGCATGTCGTCCAGAAGCATCGACAAGAACAAAGAAATACAGAAACTGACATGATTTAGGAGTGATGGGTCCGCATATGTCGCCATGCAAGCGATGTAGCGGAGTTGGCATCTCGGTTGGGAGTCGCCATCTTGACGGTTGGCGTATGAGTTTGCCTTGTATGCACGCCGCGCACTCCTCGACCCGCTCAGCATCACTTGTACATAGGTCGTGACCAATGAGTGTTGGAACCATTTTCCTCATCATGGTAGTCCCAGGATGTCCCAGCCGGCGATGCCAGAGATCTGCCTTGGCGCTCGTGGTCATAAATGACATTTGGACACCCTCTAGGGGTAGGCGTGGAGAATCTTGTCCGCCACCCTCTTCCTCACCTTTGCAGGCGGGGCTAGGTATAGTTCCCATTAAGGGTAACTCATACAAGCCGTTGTCTCCCGCATGTGCGGTGGCGAGGAGTCTCTGCCCTCGCCTGAGCTCCAGAACCTCTTCATAATTCTCCACCGTAGTGGAGACGTGGATATGATTGGCCCTAAGGTCTCGGTAGCTAATCAGGCTCCAAGGGGCATCCGGGGCGTACATCGCCTTTTCACAGGTGAGGGGGGCTCCCCTGGGCAAGACTATGTTTGCCCGGCCCTCGCGAAACTTAAGAGTCCGCTTGCCTGCTATCGTGACTATGTCACATGTTTGCCACGGCTCATTTCGAATTCCAAACTTGAAGAATGCCTGGTCTTGGAGTATTGTATGGGTGGACGCACTATCAAGCAAAGCTATTCTTGTTTTGCTTGCAGGTGACCCATAGTGGACCATATAGTTTTCAGGATCCAACCCATGAAGTGTAAGAGAGGGGGCATCAAGGGTATGTATTTCCCTTTTTCCATCTCTTAGTGACTTCAACTCTCGATACATGTCAACTATGTACAGAGACGCTCTACACTCCTTGACAAAGTGCCCTTAACGACCCCACTTATGACATGATTCCTTCAATACCTTGCCCGATGACTGTGACGAGCTAGACGACTTGTCGGGTCTGGATTTGTACCTGGGATTTCGGTTTGAATGATTCCATTCATGTTTTGGGCGCCAGTCTCCCTTGCTCTTCCTCCATGGTGCCTCCGAAGCGTGAGTTTCCCTGTTGGGATTGCCTGATTTCGGTGGCGGAGTTGGCGTAGAGTTCGACTGCTTCCCTTCCTTCATCTCGGTCGCATGTATCTCCTTGGCGGGGTGTGCTTTGGCATTCTTCAACAACATCTGCTGCTGCTTTTCCGCGAGGAGAAGATAAGACATAAGCTCTGAATGTTGGGTGAACTTCATATTGCGGTACTGCTGCGCTAGAATTGCACAAGCTGGTGGGAAGGTTGAGAGCGTCTTATCTATCATGTCAATGTCGGTGATGGTGTCGCCGCATAGCCTGAGTTGCGCCACGATCCGATGGAGTTCCGAGTTGAAGGCGAGAAAGTTCGGAAAATCGAGGAATCTGAGGCTGATCCAATCGCTGCGTGCTTGTGGCAAGAAGATGGTCTCTTCATGTTTGAAGCGCGCCTCTAATGCTGTCCACAGTTCCGCCGGGTCTTCCACCTGGATGTATTGTTGACGTAAAGATGCATCGAGGTGTCTTCGCAATATCAGCAAGGTTTGCCACCTGTACGGCGCTGGGATCTCCTTTTCAGGCTCTTTTTCCAACATCGCGTCGAGTTCTTCTGCGCAGAGATACGTCCTCATGTCCACGTTCCAGCCGAGGTAGTTCGACCCGTCTGGTTCAAGAGGATCGAAGAAGAGCGGCTGTATGCGGGTGTCCCGTGTGCGTGCGTGTGTCGCCATGACTGTGATCTCTATCTTTTATAATTCTAGCTGGTTGCCCTGATTTGTATCCGACACCCTTCCCCTAATACCCATAAGCGCAAGTCTGACCTCTACCCGAAGGTGTGTATATGTGAGTCAAAACTGTGCAAGGTCTGAGCTATGGATGAGAAAGACTGTGGACACCAAAAAAAAATCAGAGTAAAAGAAAAGAAAAAAAATGAATTAACAATGAAAGAGAAAAAAAAATCAGGGTATCGAGCAAAAACGTGCTGATAACGTGTTAAGGTAGAGACTTGAGCATGACGAAGTCTAATGCACGAGAGATGGTTCTGGCTTGGTTAGGCCAGGTTTATATACTCAGGGTTACCACGTGGTGGGTGGTAACCATTGATTACATCTCTAACCACCTCGGTGAGTGGTTGGTTAATGAGTGTATTGGTGGTAGGTGAGGTAGTTAGGCTCTTAACTACTGACTAATAAATGACGAACCCTGGAGTAGCTAGAGGAATCTCGTGCTATCTCAACAACCAGGGAGCTGTAGCACTTCTAGCTTTCTCCTCAATCCAAACGAAACTAAATTTTCTCCATAAATATTCATTTCGAAGATTTCATCTCTATAAACATAGATTTGTACATCCTTTTTGGCAACAAGATGGAGTCCACGTTGTTCATTATTGGCAATATGGCGACATAGCAACAACCATTGATGGAATTTTGGCGATGTGAAATCACAAATTTCCCACTTTTTCCGGAAATATTCTATTTTTAGATAATTTTTTCGCCATTTGGCTATTTTTCACCTCAAAAAAGGGCTGCACTCAAGCATCCACTTATTGGATTTAGATAAATAAAGCATTTCATGCTAGTTTCTCATTGATGGACATTCTTTTAACGCATCCATTGAATCATAACTTTTATTGGGGGCATATGCATATTTCTGTTTCAAGACTTAATTATTTGACATGGGAAATTCTAATTTGTTCAATATCCAAGTGTTGTGATGTAACAGAATTTCAAGCTGTTTCTTGATGTGATTGTCGTCTTCATAACATTACACGGCTAATTCCAAGGCAGTCTTGAATTTAGATTGTGTTTTGGAACATGATTATTGAAAGAATTTTGAACTTTTTGAATAAAATTAGAAGAGGTAAATGGAAAATGAAGGAAGACATTGTTTAACCTTTTAAGGCTGATGAGCTTCTTTAGCCTCCTAGAATCTACCAGTGTTTTAGATCATACAAAATAACATCTATGCATAGGGTACATTTCATCACAACCCCCATTCACGGAAATCATTGTCGCTTGTTGATGCTTGTTGTGGCGATTGTCTCAATGGATACCCATCTTCCTCCACCTCTTTTTCATAATTTAAGTCTTTCATGGAGGTGGCCCATAACACTTGCTATTGAGATAATTGTGCCAAAACAACCCAAAATGGGTTGCTTGGCCTTAAAGAGTTAAAAGAAGAAATAATCACGTAGTACAAGTGGTTTTATAATTAAATCTTGCATATTTAAAGCCACAACTCAAGATGATTTTTTTGTCTCTAAATTATATCAATTAAGAATCATGTCTTTTCATTTGAACATATACTATTACTAGCTACTCATTATAAGGGTAACTTTTAAGGTCAAAGATGAGGAAATGAACTTGAGCACAAAATATTTGATGTCCAGAGTTTCTTAATTACATTCCATACAAATACTATAAACTTGCCATTTCTTGTCCATGGAAGAAATCAGATGATAAAATGGTTCTTCTTAGTGCTCCCTTGTATGATCACGGTTCTTAATCATCAGGAATATAATTAACATCCTTTTAGAAATTTTGGCTTGACATATTAGAAGATTATTAATATTGAGGTGAAGACTATTTAATCATTTATTTATTTACTCTCAAGGACCTTGCGGAACAATATCAATATAGTTGTATTCATTGTGGAATATAGTTTATTTTCTTTTACCATAGTACCTTTAGCACCTTGGACATCCATAGATCCCTTTTAATCTCAATCTCTTACTTTAGATATGACGTTCCCAAATTTAGAAAAAAAATCCTTTTTTTCATTTTATTTTTGAGCAAAATATCATATTCTAGAAATAGTTTGACTTGTACCAAAATGATAAAAGTAGTATAGTACATCATTATCAAAATGTATAGTTTTAGGATTTCATTATTAGACGCTATCATAAGAAAATTAAATGTGGTTAAAGGGGTTCATATATGAAGATTTGCAGTGAATATTTAATTACATAGTATAGACATACTACAGCACAGATGTTCCATGGTCATATTGGCACATAGGTTGTGACCGGTGAAACACATCAGATGCCCACGAGCTCATGAAATGAACCTTGTAATGGTTTCAAAACCTTGAGTGAAATAAAGTATATTTCCAAAGATAAAATTAAAAAAACAAATGTGTAATGGATGAGGAGAGAAAGCACAAGTTCCGTTAGAACCCAAGGGATCTTGGTTGACAATATGCTACATTTTGTAACGAACAAGAGAGAAAGAAGACTGAGGGGCGGTTTACACTACGGACCAAGAACTTGTCCCATGCACCTTTAAAATCTGTGATTGGCTCCATCAACTCGATTGGCAGAACTACCACACCTACTATATTGTGAGAACAACAAGTGGTGAATCTATTGGAACATTAAACTCTTGAATATGTGGCGACATCACAAGTATTCAAGGTAGAAATATGAATAATCTAGAAAGAACCAAACATGTCATGAAACAAAGAAACAACAAACATCAGCCATTCTGAAGCATTGTTCTCAATCATAAGGGAACCCTGGCATTGTTCCCGACCACAAGGGAACCAAGCAATGTGTCATCCGAAGAATAGTGCTTATCCTGCACCTGAGCAGAATACAACAAGACAATATTCAGTTCCTGTCCCACCTCAGAAGTCATGTGATACTTCCATTTTTCTGGTTACTGTTATAAAAGCATATTCCAATTGAACATCCCACTGTGAACCCCATAAGTCAGGTGCAAACTTCCTGGATGGAATAAATAAACAGAACTTACCTCCAGACCTGACCATTGACTTTTAACCCCGAAAGGACCAAGGCGTTCATTAAAAACTGCTCAGATTAACTTACTTCATTGATTAAAAACTAACGATTTGTTATGTCAAAATTCACAAAGTTCATAAAAGGTAAGCCCCTATAACCAACAAAACCCATAGCCAACGCCTATAAAATTGGGGTATATCCAACCCTCTTCCATCCCATTACCACCAACTCAGCTCCAAATGGAGGTTTGCTATTAGTCAAGACCCTTACTTTAGGTCGTTGGTTATGGGGGGCACCTATTGCTAGCCACCCACTAAACATGGCTGCACACTTTGAAAATTCATAACTAATTCAATTTTCATCGAAAAAATATGAAATCACGTGGGTTGGACTGTAATTCTATTGGCTATCATTGAAAAATAACAGTATAATTATCTCCTCTCTCCATATATGCACATTCCTTAACTTGTCGGTTTCAGGGGGACTTACCCTAAGTCTAGAAGAAGATCTACGGTTACATTCTCAAGAAATTCAAGTTATTCCTCTGAAATGCCCTGATTCTTTTGTGGCTAAATTGGGTTCTGACAGATACATCGCATTGCGATAAATTATCACCTTACAAGTTACGACACCTGTGATCATACAGGAATTGATGGCTGAACTTGCTCCAGATGTAAGATGGCCACACACATCAATTTACAAACCTGTCCTGGTATGCAAGTATCCAATAATCCAAGTATTCTGAACTGATGATAACTTCATTCCACCAGCAACACAACTTCAGAATGACTAAATCAACCAAGACCACAACAAGTCATAACTTGTGTTGGGCAGCACCAAATACAAACATAAACACTGAGGGCCGCTATTGCTAGTAGAGGTTGGGCTAATTTGTTATGTAAGAGGCCTGAAATTCTCACTTACGATTGGCCGGAAGGCTAAAATCGGCCCCAACCCCTTAACACCAAGAGGCTGGGGCAATTTGGGAGAATTGGCCCCGATTATAATTTTATTATAATGACTACTTGAGGTTGGCCTCGAGCCCAAAAAGGGTGAAGTTTTGTGCAATCGGCTTGGAGATGAAGTGACCCGGCTTCTAGGTGTAAAGCGGCCCTTGGTATCAAGAGAGACCATAATGTGGCTAAAATAAAGTGTAAATCTAACTGTATTTGTCAACCTTGATAAGTTGTTGGAGTAGGGAATTTTTTTTACATGTGTACTTCTAGTGTAAGCTTTCTCCACTCCATGAGCTCGGTTTGACATCAACTGCTATTTCCCTCATTATATATGGCACACTCTAAATTTCAACTTGTTTACATTTTGAATGAGCTACATAATAAGGTAAGTAATAGAAGATGTCAAGTCACACCTAATATCATAGCCAACGCGTGGAGAGATGGTCTTTAACGACAAACAACTCAAGAAGTAGATCAACTAGTAGTACTTTATATCCCACTCTTGGTATAAACCACAACTAAGAATATCCAAAGCTAGGTTTGGATTCACTTGCCGGTTTCCATCTACCAACTCTTGGATCTGTCGTAATGGCATCCAACAACTCAACCACCAATCAAAATCCATGCTTTTCCATCTAGCAACTATACTCATGGTTCTTTGCAATGCTACAAATATCTGTATCGGTTGGTAAACTTGATGGTTGTCCTGGACCATCTTTACCCCTTTAAGGACAAGAGGCCCATGGGTGGTCACTTCTGGAGTAATTTGCCAATTGGTGGACCAATACTTCATCTTTGCTTGATTCGCGGCCTAATTTAAGTTCCTTGGACCCGTATGCTTTCAACAAATGAGAATGTGCTTTGGAGTCTGATGGGCAAACTATAGTGATGTTTGTAGTGACTTATTGCAATGAAATGTACCCATTGTATAAATTCAGATGCAGGGACCAGTCACGGTGAAATGTATCCACTCATGATATCTCCTAGGCCTAGTCCCATGTGTCGTTCTTACAGGGTTAAACTAGTTCAAGAAGTTCCAACTAGATAACAACTTCCAACACCATGACCAACTATACAAAACTACTAATTCACCGCACCATCGACCTTCAAAATCGTCACAACACAAATCACTATGGTTGAAAAAATAATACTTTCACAACTCCAATGTTTGGAAAAATAAATTTCATATCGATCCAATTGTTTGAAATGAAATCCTCCATAAATCCCAAATATCAAATATCAATGTCAATCTCAAAAAAGTATATTAAACATTACTAAAATCTAAACAAAAAATGCTCCTAATTGCAAATGGTGTATCAAAATCCCAAATATTTAGTATTGAAATAATATATTAAAAAAAAACTCCTTATTGCTAATGTTGTAAAAAAAATTCAAATAGAAAACAAAATGGATAAGAGAATACAATTAGTAAAAACCACGAAAAAGGTGAAAATCTATTGTCCTTTCTCTTCAAGAAATGCACGAATCAAAAAATGTGCATTCACAAGCAAATCCCAACACGCTCAACACAAATCCAGAAAGAATACAAGAACCAAATGGTTCCCCATCATCCCATAAAGGTTCCCTAGCGCCCACTCAAAGTGTACCCCCTCAGTAGATACACAAGTCCAAGATGAACCCCACCGCTACATTGAGCAGTGCCCTACGTTGGAAAGAACCAAATGGTTCCCCATCATCCTGTAAGGTTCCTTAACACCCACTCAAAATGTACCCATTCAGTACATGACCTTGTCTTGATGAGCCCCACCAGTACATTTATTGTACTCGACCCCAGGTCGCGGGTGTAACTGGAACCGTCGTCCGGGATTCGCGCATCCCCAGAACTGTCCGCTCCTATAAACAGACCAGTCCCCAGAACCGTCACCCTCAACTGCCAGAACCGTCGCTCACTCTCGTCTCGGTAAGAATTGATTCAGTGTGTATACAAAGGCGGCGAGCATTTGTTGGAGAGAGCATTGTTGTTGCGAGAGAGGGTTTGCGGCAGCAGCAGCGATGGCGGTCGCGTCCATGCGCGCTCTTCACCTCCGGAGCTCCTCTCCTGTGGGAAGCTCCAGCGTCTTCGGGGAGCCGCTGCGCTCCAGCAGGAGCGCCGTTCGCCTGCAGCAGCCGGTGAGTAGTGCAGCTGCTCAATTTGCATTTGCGGTGCCTTTCTTTTGCTGTTGGAAATCAGCAGCTGTGCAATTCGGAGCTGGATTGTGTTTTGCGTGGAATTTGCTGCGGTTTTGGACTCTTGACCTATTAATTTTTTGCGGTCTCATTCTTGGCGGGAGCGCTCTTAGTGACATTTTGTGTGAGCGTGTCGCGCGAAAGTTTCTTGTCTTGAAGGTTTTTCTTATGAGAAGCGTTTACTGAAACGTTTATCGACATTCTGTGTGAGCGTGTCGCGAGACTGTTTCTTGGAGGTTTTTCTTAGAAGAGAAGCGTTTATCGAGTGTCCCCCCCCCCCCCCCTTCTGTCTTGGACGAATATTTGGTGTTTGCGACGTATTTCTACTTGCGAACCGTGTTTTCCGACTACAACTACGCGCTTAAGTTAGGATGGTGGTTTGGATTGACGAGTGATCGTTCATCGTTTTTTTTTGGGTGTAATGCAGTTGTTTTAGGAGCTTTGAAATTTTCATCCAACTGCGTGCGCTGGCGGGTGAATGTTTTTTAATTTTTAATTTTTAATTTTTAATTTTTTTAATCGTTTAGCAGAACGCTGCTACACTGTAGCAGTAAGTGAAACTGCTAAAGTAAAGCTTCTTACTGAGCGATTAGCTTGTCTAATCGTCGATGTCGGTTTTGTTTCTCAATTGGTGTGCTTTTGAGTTTCGTCTTCCTCTGGTAACGTGGTCACAGCAACGGAGCTTTTGATTTTCTGCACAGTCCTGACCATATAACGGGGTCTAATCTTATTATTTTTGTCTGGAACAGATATGCACCGTAGCGAATTCTTCGACGAATTCTGCGACAAATCCTGTGACCTCGACTCCGAATGGACGTGTCGTTGTTCCACCGATGCACCAGGACAACTGGAACAACATGTCGTTTGGATCCAGGACTCTGACTGACGTCGGAATGCGTAACTTGGGAAATGGCAGCACCCGGTTGAAAATCTTTTCTGGCAGCGCCAACCCGCAGCTTTCTCAGGTACAGGATCTCTCGAGGAGATACGTAACTTTGCTAGTACAAGGTGAGTGAAGTTTCCACTCCAGCCCTCGCGTGGAGGGTGTAGAGGATCTGTGTCGTGTCTTACCTTTGGTATTAAGATTCTTTGATAGTTTGTGGAACATAAAGATAATTGAAGACTTCGCAGCTTTTATTAGCATCCATTTGTCTTTTTCCGGTGAGAGTTTCGTTGATGTCTGCTTACGGTCTCCGGGTTGTACTCTCAGGAAATTGCTTGTTACATGGGCCTCGACTTAGGCCAGATCAAAATCAAGCGGTTTGCGGATGGGGAGATTTATGTGCAACTCGAAGAGAGCGTGCGTGGTTGTGATGTGTTCTTGGTGCAACCGACATGTCCGCCTGCCAATGAAAATCTCATGGAGCTCCTGATCATGATTGATGCATGCCGACGAGCGTCAGCAAAGACCATCACCGCCGTGATTCCGTACTTTGGTTACGCCAGGGCTGATCGCAAGGTGAGGGGACTCGTCGAAGTGAGCTGGAGTGACTGAATCATAAGTTGTCGCTACTCTGACGTTTGTCTTTTTCGCTGTTATTGATACCCGTCTCCCTGCTTTCTGTTGATTCATTTGGTTTTTTCTTGGCAGACGCAAGGCCGCGAATCGATTGCTGCCAAACTGGCCGCCAATCTGATCACCGAAGCGGGGGCTAACCGTGTGCTTACATGCGATCTGCACTCCGGCCAGTCGATGGGCTACTTCGACATCCCCGTCGACCATGTTTATGGGCAGCCTGTCATCCTCGACTACCTGGCGAGCAAGATGATCTCGTCAGACGACCTGGTCGTGGTGTCCCCTGATGTGGGAGGAGTTGCTCGTGCTCGAGCTTTCGCGAAGAAATTGTCCGATGCTCCTCTGGCTATAGTGGACAAGAGGCGCCAGGGCCATAATATATCTGAGGTACGCTTTCATGTCTTTCCTACTAACGACCTTGGTGTTTGTGAGTTGTGCTGTCTTGATTGTTTGGGCCTTCTCTTCTATCATTTCTTTGCGATGCTTGTAAGCGCAGAAAGTTGCTTATCTCACAATCAGCTGATATGCGTGTTGTAGTGGTGAATGGGAACCACGCTCGGTGTTCCGTGCAGAGAAAAGCATGGTATGCATGGCCGTTTATGTAGCTGAGCGTGGATGATGTGCAGGTTATGAATCTGATTGGAGATGTGAAAGGCAAGGTGGCCATCATGGTGGACGACATGATAGACACTGCCGGTATGGACTCTTCGCGTAGACCGAGAAGTTTTGCGGTCTGTTGTTGGTCAATGAGATTTCTTAGCCTCAAGCACGCACCTGTTGATTCTAACTTGGTGTGTTCGCCACAGGCACCATCACCAACAGCGCAGCACTTTTACATGCAGAAGGAGCTCGAGAAGTCTATGCTTGCTGCACGCATGGAGTTTTTAGGTGGGTTCTGAATTGTAAAATGGAATCGTCAGGAAGTAGAGGTCTGTTCACTGGGAATTGGAGATGGAATGTTTTTCAAGTTGGTAATGAGCATGAGTTTAGCTTGGATAAAATGCTGTTACGAAAAAGAAAGAATCAATTGTCTACCATAAGGCGTGGGTGAAGTGGTTTTAGAAGGTTATTAACCGATGATGTTTTCCTTGACAGCCCACCAGCAATTGAGCGGCTATCAGGCGGTCTGTTCCAGGAAGTCATCATCACGAATACCATCCCCGTGCAGAACTACTTCCCGCAGCTGACGGTGTTGTCGGTTGCCAACCTCCTGGGCGAAACCATCTGGCGTGTTTATGATGACTGCTCTGTGAGCAGCATCTTCCGATAATCGCATGCGCCGTGTCCGGAATTGGGGCCAACTATAATTTTCGGGGACTTTGCGGCTGCTTTCGAACGGGAGCTCCCTTTCAGTTCACTCTGTCTGGCACTGGAATGATGCGCCAGTTTTCTCAATTTTGTAGGATACACAAAATTCATCGACAAAACAAAGCGGTACGCGCCCAGTTATCATCGGTGGACCCAGTATAAACCCTGAATTAATTTGGTGACGGGAAACCTGAGTGAGGAAGAAGGGCTTAGGTTTTTACTTATTTTGTAACTCCCTCGGTAGTATCACTTGGTGGTTGTTTTGTATCACTCCTGGTTATAAGGTTCGAAATAGTAGGGCAGTGGTGTTGGAGAAACACCGTCTTAGTTTGTTGTCAAAGCTGTTCACTTGTGTGGAGAAATTTTAATCTATCCTCCCGTTGTGACAACCTTCTTATCAATCAATTCGCTGGTTTTGTTTGCACATCCTGTCTGTCGGATGAGGCTTCACGTGTGTGATGATGATTATGATTGTAGTCTAGCATCTGAAAGTATTATGAACTGTGTCATTCTCATGACGGTTTTCTTGTGCTTATTTTGTGAGTGAGGAACTTCAATGTCCAGGCCGGTGTGAATAGAATGTCTATTTGTTCCACCACTAAGTCAATGCCAAAGTATAGAACTACTTCTCCCTCTTGAGGGTAGACACATTAAACATAACTATAATATATATCTTTACATTATATATAATTTAATTGAAATAAGTTTGGGGGATGAACTTGCTAAATTACATGCAAATACATCTATTAGTGAAGTTGCTTCAATACTCAACTTCATAAGTAAATATATCATGGTAGCACTGGAATCAAATAATTCCTCTTGCTTTTAAACAGAAAATATTTTTGTGCAATCAAGCTTTACTTTTACTTTTACTTTAAACATTTACTTTATACTGCTCCTTTAATATACTTAGTATTACTTTAATAAATTTGTACCTTTACTTTATATTTTACTTTCATATATTTATTTGAATTTTAATACTTTTATACTTTTATACATTTATTTTAGTTTTATTTTATATTTTACTTTATATACACTATCAGTATCATGTAACATACCTAGGTGATACCCATGCGTAGGAGGCAACAACACGTGGCATTTACTTTTATTGTATTACTTTTACTTTTATTTTAAAGATTTTACTTATAATTTACCTAAATTTACATTATCTGTTGGGAACAATGTGTTAATAAGTTAATATTCTAGTACATACTAGTCTACTACATATAATAAAAGAAAAGGGGCCAATATCCGGTTGGTACCCAAGCAATGCGTTGTACTACATGGTGATACCGCACCTAATAAGAAGAAGAAACCCGGTTCTGGAAGGACCGGCGTGAATAAAGTGTATGTTCGCACCATCACTAAGACCATGCCCACCAGGCAAGGAATTAGTAGCATGGAGCTACTTCCCCCTCTCGAGGGTAGACACTATGTAACAAGTAACCATGGGGATAAAAACAAAAAGGAGAAAAGGCACAATCAAATAAAGGGAGTGCGGAGAGGAGAAGAGGAAAGGAAGGTGAAGACAATGAAGGGGGGGTGAGGGAGGGGACTGAGGGAGGGGACTGAGCGGGCGGTGGAAGAGTTGGGGCATTTTATGGTGTGTCATGTGGATCGGGGAGGGTTTGGTTATTTTCAATTTTTCGTTTATGTAATAAAATGGACATAGCATGTTGGATTGCGATGGTGTTAATATAATTGAAGGTATGTTTAATTGTGTTCATGAGTATTTTGAAGGTTTCTTCAAGGGTGTTCATGGGTGGGATATATGTTGTGGCACGGGTACCAACTGTGATGACTATGAGGGGGTTGATTTTCCATCCAAGGTTTTTTATGTCATTGATGAGGGGTTGGTATTTGATTATTTTGTTTTCTATTGTTTCCGGTGAAAATCTATCATTACAGTATGTAAATTCAATGAATTGAATGGTATAGTTTGAGTCTATGTGGGTGGATGCCGCGTCATTGTATGGTAGACCTTTAATGCAAAGTACGTCAAGTTAAAATCTAGCATTACAGTGGCATCTTTGGATTGTACATGTACATGGGAGTAGCCAAGGTGGGACCGTATTTTCTTGTGGGTTGTTATTGAAAGTACCGGTGTCGTGTAGAGAGGAGTGCGCCTTGAGAATTCGCAGGGAATCTGGCTGCGACTGGAGATTGTTTGCTCGGGAATCCAATCGTATCTTCAAATCTTCAGGTCTTCAGTCTCCAGTCTTCAAACTCCTCCCCGTTGGCCTATTCTGTGGTGGCTCTAAAGGGTTAAAGGTAAAGGCGGGTGATAAGAAACCACGGCCTCAGATGGGTAAAACGGGACGGCCAGACCACAAGCTGAAACCGTCCGAAAGATTGGCTCCTAAAATTCAAACCCACGGTGACCAGCAAACGTGCCTCACCGGTGGGAACGACATAAACACGACCGTGTGGGCAATTAACCCCACTTCGCGGCAACAGAGTTTACAAGAACAGAATTGAAATACAACTAGCCTCCAAAGTTGGCTTGGAATCACAAAAAAAGAAATCGGACCACAAGCCACAACACACTTGTCTCCATCTTCTCTTCTCTTCAAGCCTCAAGTCTTCAATTCCTCCATCCTTCAACTCCAAAGTCTTCAAGTGTTCAAAAACACTAAGAAACTCAAAAGAAGTGTTCAAAAACACAATGGAAAAGTTTCACCAAGGCTGTAACCTTCAAACAAGTGACACAGATGACTCAAAATTTCAAATACTAAGTGTAATAGCTCTCTGGAAAGCTAATTCAGACAACTAACGCTCCTCCAAATTTGAAGTCAATCTAAACTACTGTCCGAAAGTTATGGACAATCAAAGTTCTGCCTACCCCTATTCATTCAGATCTCTATAACTTCTTGCTCACAACTCCGAATTTCAATTGTAATATCTTTCTAGAAAGCTAAGATAGAGACGCATACACCCTCCAAATCTCAAAGAAAACTAAGAACTACAGCCAAAGTTATAGCTTGTCAAACCTCTGCCTCTCAATGGATGGCCTCGGGTTTTCACAGAAAAACAAACCTTCGTAACTTTTGCTACATAACTCCGAATTCAATTTGTGATATCTTTCTAGAAAGCTAAGATAGAGACGCATACACCCTCCAAATCTCAAAGAAAACTAAGAACTACAGCCAAAGTTATAGCTTGTCAAACCTCTGCCTCTCAATGGACGGCCTCGGGTTTTCACAGAAAAACAAACCTTCATAACTTTTGCTACATAACTCCAAATTCAATTTTTGAAACGAGTATAGAAATCTCTGAAGACAAAAAACAAACCCTCAAATTTTCAATTCCATGCGAACAAAATTTGCTGAGCTACATACAGTCAAAGTTCTGCTCCAAAAAACTTACTCTCCCACCCGCACACACACACACTCACTAAAGAATCTCTTTTTCCAACCCTTTCCCCTCAAGTGGACGTGGGCACTCCAGCCCATATCACCCTACCCAAAGTACCCCACAAGGTACTTCATTACTTTCTTATCCTTTCCACTTTCAACCACATAAAATCCCCTAGTCATTTATTTATTGGAAGACTAAAAATTTAGACCTTCCAACCAACAAGATAAGTAAAATAAAAAAACTAACTAAATAAAAAAAACTTATCGTAAGATAGTTGATGGCACGGACGTATAAAGGTGTTGATTCGCACAACCTGATCGCCAAGTCGTGGACTTGGTTGGCTGGAAATGTCGTGGTCAGTGGCTGCCGCCGGTCCGGGTTCGAACCCGATCGAGTCCGTCGAGTGGTTGGGCGGCCCACGGCTTGGCTCGCTAGTGAGGCAGGAAAAATACCAGTCAACCCGCTACCTACCCCCCTGAGCAGTGACAAGAACGGTGCAGCACCTACATGCTAACACTTGCCCAAATCCTCAAACCGTGGTTCTCACCACGACCAAACATTTTTACCTCATCTAACCGCTAGCTGTAATCAAAACATATCCACACTGGTATTAATATCTACATGATGGAAGAATTTCCATCAGGACATGCACCCTCTCTAAACCTGCACATCCTCCGGTATGTGCCATGCTGAGGCATCTCCAATATCTTGGCTATTGTCAACTGCATCTTCCAATTCTTCTTCCTCATCTTCGTCTTCAGTTTGCTGACCATCCTTAGGGTCCTGAGGATCAAAAATCTCTTCAAGTTGAAACCTCCCTCTTCTTTGAAAGAGTTTGATGCGTTTACCAGCTACTAGCACTCGCAAAGAAGCTCCGTCCAGCTCTCGGAGTGAATAAGTGCCATTCAAGTGCACTTTGTTCACCACATACGGTCTAATCCACCTCCTAGCAAATTTTCGCACCGTACTGTGTTGATGCTCTAACGTGCTGTCAAACACAAGAACCCAATCACCCTCTCTGATCTTCTTCTTTCCCAACCGATGTGCTCTATCAAAACGCTCTTTATTGCCCAGCCTTGCAGGTTTCATCTTTTCTAATGCAATCTCAAGATCCTCTGGCAACTTTTGTAGTTGTTGAATGCGAAGCTCCAATAGTCTCTCAATACTCATCCCTTCTTTCCATGAAAGAAACACCCATGTGGGCACATCTTCCTTCGCCGGCATGATTGGTTTTTGACCATACATAAGCTCCACGGGCATATAACCGGTAACAGTTCTGTGCGTAGTTCTGTCAGCACAAAGAGCAAATGGTAGCAATTTTGGCCACAAGCTAGGCTTTCCTCTGCAAACTTTGACTAAAACATGAATGATTGGAGGATGTCACCTCTCAATTTTGCCATAAGCCTCAGGGTTGTAAGCTGTTGTGAACTTCAACTGCACACCATATCGCTTGAAGAATTCTTTGGCTTCAGTGGCGTTCAATTCTCCTCTGTCAGCTCTCATCCGGCCAATGCTCCCATACCGACTAAAAATGTCTTCAAGTATAAATCGGCATACATTTTCTGTTGTCTTGGTCCTCAAAGCTCTTCCTTCAACAAAGTTTGAGAGCTCTTCTCGGGCCAAAACAAGGTACTTCATCCCCCACATTGCATTTGGCATGGCAATCAATCGATCATCCATTGAAAATGGATTGCAATAGGATAAGTGGGATGCAGTTCATCTCTGTGCCGCACCTTCGATTGTAACTGGCACACCACACAAGAGGCTACAAACTCCTCAACATCTTTGTATAGCCCCTTCCACCAATACCGCTCCTTGACCTTCGTATAGGTGGCCCAAATGCCTCTGTGACCGGCCCAAAGTGTATCATGAAACTCTTGTAAAATTTGGGTATTGGTTAAAGAGTCTCCCACTACTTTTAATGGCACTTCGCCAGCTCTTTTTGCCCTCTTCCATAGAAATCCATCTTTCAACAGATATCCATAAGACTGATGTCTGATGTGTTTAAATGCCTTATCCGCCCAACTTCCTTGTTGTTCCATTGTGCTCAAGTAGAGCCCAATATCTCTCAGTTTTCCTTCGTACAATTCATCCTTGTAAGATAATGCTCTATTGGACGAACTTTCACCATCTATGTTCATCACATAGGCTCCGTGTAACAATTCTTCACCATGTTCGTGAGCCATCATCTCATCTTCTTTGAAATACCTTGCTCTAGACAACATATCGGCAACTGAATTCTTTTTGCCTTCAATGTGAACTAGAACAGGATTCAAAGACTTGATGTAGGCTATCCAACGCAACATTGCAATGTCTGGTGAAGAATAATTTGCTATCATCCCTAGTAAAGGCAAGCAGTCAGTTTCTAAAACTACTTCCGCACCAATCAAGTAGTTTCTGTCCGCTTTTAGAGTTGTAAGGGCGCCCCAGAGTTCTCTTTTAACTTGTGGATAAGCCCTCTGTTGCTCTGTCAAGATCCTTGCTCAAAATCGGATAGCAAATCTCTTCCCTTCTTCATCATCTTGTCCAACAGCCCATCCAATTGCAATTGGACTCGTATCAACAGTTACAATCACCGGTCTTCCACAAGTATAACTCACTTGTTTAAGAACTGATGGTGACTCCAAGATTCTCTTCAGCTCTATCATAGCTTGATCTTGCTCACATTGCCGAACGAATTTGTTCCCCTTGCGCAATAGCTTGTAAAGGGATTCTGATATATGAGCAAAATGAGGGATTCAAATTTGGTAGAAGACACACGCTCCTAAAAACCTCCTTATTTCAGTGACATTGCTACAGGCCTTCATTATTCCAATAGCATCCACCTTCTCAGGGTTAGGTTTTCTTCTATAAGATCCACACAAGTGTCCAACCATCAAAATCTCATCAACCCCAAACTTGGACTTCTCAATGGAGAGAGTCAAATTGACCTCCTCCAATTTGCTCAAGATTTTGGCCACATCTTCAATATAATTACTCACAAAGGCTCTGCAACCATCATCTTGGATGGTTAAGTCTTTATCTTTCTCCTCGCACCCCTTCATGGGAATGTCATCCACAAAAGGTATCGTTTTCTGAGGCATTAAGTCTCTTAGGATTTGATTCATGGCGCTCTGCATATGTGCCACCGAGTTGGTAGCACTTTGAGGCAATGTACACATGCGTACTAATCCAAGTGGAGTTTTCATGGTTGTTAAATCTTTGCTCTCAGCAGCTAATTGAAATTGATCATAACCAGAGTATAGATCTCCAATGGAATAAATTGCATGCCCCGCAAATGCTTCAGCTACCTCATCAACAATAGGCCCTGAGCCTTTGTTTCTTATTGTTACTCCGTTTGCTGGCTGCATATCTTGAATGAACCTCAATGCTCCCGATTTCTTTGGTACTGTAAACCATCGGTTGGAATATAGAGCCATCGGAGGCTCAAGTATGCCCATGCGTGTCTTTTCCTTAAGCAACTCCACAAGCTTTGGAAGCAGAGCTCGAGGAACAGGAATTGGCTTCAAATCCCATGGCATATGTGGTACTGTAAAAATAACCATTGGTTCTACAACACTTAGTTGAACGCACCCAATCTCATCTGGCGAAGAAGCAAAGGCTTTTCCATGCATAGAAAGCATGTCCTGAAATTTCTTCTTGTCCGGCTCAGTCAAGAAATTATCTCCTCCAATCTTCAAGTTTGTGAAAGTCTCTTTGGTAATATTGTGTCCAATCCTTCTTGTTTCTCTCAAACTTGGCTCTTTCTCGGCTTGTTTGATATGATCATCAGTATTAGATGGTAGCTGAGTAGCCACTGGCCTCACTTTCTTGGCCACAGTTTTGTATTTTGTATAAACTGCAGCCTCCGGCCTCTGTCCATCAATTTTGAAGTCACACAGCCTTGTCATTGCTGTTGAAATCTCATGATACATTGAACTTGTATGGACATTGACAATGCAATGAGTAATTTTCTCTTCATCCTTATCTGCCTCTAGATCTTGCAAAGTCTGCAAGATATCATCTGACATTCCATTTTCTTCATAAATACTAGAAATGCTTTCATCTCCCTCTACAACCTTCATCTTTTAAAGATTTTTCTCCATTTTTTTCACAAGCTTTCTACATACATGGTCCAAGTCTTTGACACCCGTAAATCTTTCAAAGCCATACTTTGTCACACTTAAAAATCCACACTTAATACTAGTATATACATTGGGAAATCTACCAGTCTTAGTTCCTTTAGCACCCGTGGATCCCCACATCCCACGTGTGCCCTCTAGAAATCCGAGAAGTTCGTAGAAGTTGGTAGAGGGATTTCTCTGAGTTGAAGTCGATGCCTCTCATTGTCAGGCTTTACCGTTAAGAATTGCACTGACCTCTTTCCATCAACACTTTGGATACGGGCATAATGAGACCCGTCATCCAACACTTTGGTCTCCATTCGTGAAGCGGTGATAAATGGTTGACCCAAAATTATCGGATAGGCGCTAACATTTTGAACAAAGAAATTTTATTCAACCTCTACATCTCCAATCTTCGTGAGTACTGCAGGGCAAGCACCATGCAACCGAGTTCGTCCACTATTAGCTGCTCTCATGACCCAGCCATAGTCCGTGTCGATTGGCCATTTGCCCTTCTCATAGACATTTCGAGATATTATGTTAATCTCTGAACCATGGTCAACAACGGCTTAAACATGGTCATCGATCCCTCCGAGCTTTATCTTTGTTTCAGTAGTGGCCCTAGCCCAAAATGGTAGATCGAACTCAATCTTCTCTTCATTTTCTTTCATGTTGGGAAGATCATAAGAGAATTGAAAGGTTCGTGCTTCCTCCTTTGAAACTTCTTCTTCTTGACCTATTGGCTCACCCATCATAGCAAATACCTCGCCAATCTCTGTCTCTTCATCTTCGGTCATGTGAGTATCTAAAGCTCTGACCATTACAGCCTCAGTTGTCATCTGCCTCTTCCTCTTGATAATGTCAATAATTAACTCATGGAAATCTTTCTTGGCTATGCCCAGTGCTTTACTCAATGTAAATTCGATCTTGGCATCCAAGATCCTTTCCTCCAATACCCCTTTCAGGTCAATAGAGGTCTCAATGTCTGACTGGAGCTTGTAAGCAGGCATTTTTCCCTTGACCTTGGTAGAGTCTCCTTTCTCTTCACCTCTTTTGCTATCACTGGAGTGTCTACTTGGTCCATCCTTCTCTTTCTCTTTATCCTTCTCCCACCATTCCTTTGGTAACGGTGCATCACTAGGGCGCACAGTACTAGGGTCCGTCGGCTTTGAACGTGTAGGAACCCTCTTTCTCATCTCCTTTGCAGGCTCATTCTGCACTAGAGATCTTCTCTTTGCTTCTGGCTCAACACCATCGTCAGCATCAAGTCTTACACGTTTTTCTTCAACAGAGGCCTCGCGAAGCTCATCATTGTCCTTTTCTTCATACATAAATGCCCTGATGCTATTTGCATCAACTGGATCTTCCCATCCAATTGCATTTCTGATGGCTTGAGCTCCTCTTTTCATTAATATTTGAGTTTGAACAGATAAAACTTTATCTGAATGGTGCTCGACTTGAATGTGGTAAGTATCAGCCTCATGCACTTGTACGTAGCTGGATCTTGCCATCTTCTCTTCCATGAGCTTCCTCATTCCTCCTCTTCCAAAATTGGTCCCCAATGGAGAGTTTGTTGAGGCATCGTGAATCTTCCCATCTTTGTAGTAGATATGAACATTCTTGAGTGCCTCTTCATACGATTCACAACCTCTGAGATTGTGCTCAGTCTCCTCATCACACCAAACACACCTCCTTGAATATTTTCTCGCACCTTCGGATGGTTGGGAAGAAGAAGCTCCTCTAGCCTTCTTCAACTCAGTAAATTCCACCCTTAGCTCTCAAAAATCCTTAATAAGTTCTTCGAGGGCATTTCCTTCGGTGGTCTTAGTGGTCTTCAAAGAAGGTCCCGAAGTTGTCGAAGGTGTTGGGGCAAAAGACACCTTAAGAGACTTTGGTGTCTGAATAGGCTCCACTTCAACGCCTCTTGACCTCACACGCCGTTGTTTGGCCAAGAGAATCACCGTTTCTTCAACCCTCCTCCAATCATTGGTAAAGCCCCCTTCTGTCGTACGATTTCCAAGGAGTAGAAGAAGCTTGTCTTCAAGTGCAGCATCTGTTGTTTGGAGGAAAAGCTCTGCCTTCCTAGAATCCAAAAGGCGCCTATCTGCCATGGGTAGTTGACTGAACTTCTTCTCAAAGTCTCTCAACAGCTCGTTGGGACCCATCGAATTCCCGGGCCGTTGCTCCACCCATTCAAGAAATGACCTCTTTGTCATTCTCTCAGAGTCTTCATCAAAGTATTCATCTCGGAGCTGCTCAGCAAAGTTTGGCCATGAAATGACCATCACGCGGATCTCTTCTACCCGGTCGCGAATGTCAGGTACAACCGCCATACCAAAGATGTGCATCATTTGATTGTCATCAACCTGATGCACTTCCATCTCACACACGTAGGTTCGCAAGAACTTAGAGATGTTCTTGCCATCAAACCTTCCAATCTTCGAAACAACAGCTTTAAGAGCCTTAGTGGCACCTTGTCCACCTTGATTTGCTCTATGTAGTTCCATGAATAGGGCCAACGCCCCTAAAATGTCCTCCGTAGGCATTTAGACTCCACCAGTGCCTCTTCCTCTACCACCAGCGGTCCCATCAACGTCTCCCATAGCAAAACCACGCTAGTCGCCTCAAAGCTCTCTCAATGGAAGCACCAAATGTCGTGTAGAAAGGAGTGCGCCTTGAGAATTCGCAGGGAATCTGGCTGCGACTGGAGATTGTTTGCTCGGGAATCCAATCGTATCTTCAAATCTTCAGGTCTTCAGTCTCCAGTCTTCAAACTCCTCCCCGTTGGCCTATTCTGTGGTGGCTCTAAAGGGTTAAAGGTAAAGGCGGGTGATAAGAAACCACGGCCTCAGATGGGTAAAACGGGACGGCCAGACCACAAGCTGAAACCGTCCGAAAGATTGGCTCCTAAAATTCAAACCCACGGTGACCAGCAAACGTGCCTCACCGGTGGGAACGACATAAACACGACCGTGTGGGCAATTAACCCCACTTCGCGGCAACAGAGTTTACAAGAACAGAATTGAAATACAACTAGCCTCCAAAGTTGGCTTGGAATCACAAAAAAAGAAATCGGACCACAAGCCACAACACACTTGTCTCCATCTTCTCTTCTCTTCAAGCCTCAAGTCTTCAATTCCTCCATCCTTCAACTCCAAAGTCTTCAAGTGTTCAAAAACACTAAGAAACTCAAAAGAAGTGTTCAAAAACACAATGGAAAAGTTTCACCAAGGCTGTAACCTTCAAACAAGTGACACAGATGACTCAAAATTTCAAATACTAAGTGTAATAGCTCTCTGGAAAGCTAATTCAGACAACTAACGCTCCTCCAAATTTGAAGTCAATCTAAACTACTGTCCGAAAGTTATGGACAATCAAAGTTCTGCCTACCCCTATTCATTCAGATCTCTATAACTTCTTGCTCACAACTCCGAATTTCAATTGTAATATCTTTCTAGAAAGCTAAGATAGAGACGCATACACCCTCCAAATCTCAAAGAAAACTAAGAACTACAGCCAAAGTTATAGCTTGTCAAACCTCTGCCTCTCAATGGATGGCCTCGGGTTTTCACAGAAAAACAAACCTTCGTAACTTTTGCTACATAACTCCGAATTCAATTTGTGATATCTTTCTAGAAAGCTAAGATAGAGACGCATACACCCTCCAAATCTCAAAGAAAACTAAGAACTACAGCCAAAGTTATAGCTTGTCAAACCTCTGCCTCTCAATGGACGGCCTCGGGTTTTCACAGAAAAACAAACCTTCATAACTTTTGCTACATAACTCCAAATTCAATTTTTGAAACGAGTATAGAAATCTCTGAAGACAAAAAACAAACCCTCAAATTTTCAATTCCATGCGAACAAAATTTGCTGAGCTACATACAGTCAAAGTTCTGCTCCAAAAAACTTACTCTCCCACCCGCACACACACACACTCACTAAAGAATCTCTTTTTCCAACCCTTTCCCCTCAAGTGGACGTGGGCACTCCAGCCCATATCACCCTACCCAAAGTACCCCACAAGGTACTTCATTACTTTCTTATCCTTTCCACTTTCAACCACATAAAATCCCCTAGTCATTTATTTATTGGAAGACTAAAAATTTAGACCTTCCAACCAACAAGATAAGTAAAATAAAAAAACTAACTAAATAAAAAAAACTTATCGTAAGATAGTTGATGGCACGGACGTATAAAGGTGTTGATTCGCACAACCTGATCGCCAAGTCGTGGACTTGGTTGGCTGGAAATGTCGTGGTCAGTGGCTGCCGCCGGTCCGGGTTCGAACCCGATCGAGTCCGTCGAGTGGTTGGGCGGCCCACGGCTTGGCTCGCTAGTGAGGCAGGAAAAATACCAGTCAACCCGCTACCTACCCCCCTGAGCAGTGACAAGAACGGTGCAGCACCTACATGCTAACACTTGCCCAAATCCTCAAACCGTGGTTCTCACCACGACCAAACATTTTTACCTCATCTAACCGCTAGCTGTAATCAAAACATATCCACACTGGTATTAATATCTACATGATGGAAGAATTTCCATCAGGACACTGGCATTCATGAGTATGAAACATCGGGATTTGTTATGTGAGGTAATTAGTTTTTGGATTACCCATACTGCTTTGTTGTGTCTTTTAACAATGAGAGAGTGTATGTGGTGGTTTTGGCATTTTAGTAAGACATGTAGCCATGTGTCGGGGTCTGTAGAGGTACATATGGGGCATGTTATGGATGGAAAGCGTTCCATTCCAAAGAAGAGTTGTTTACGGGCATTCCCCATATATTGGCCAGTGCGGAATTTGATAAGGCATGTAATTTGTGAATCGGTAATATTGGGATTTTTCCAGAAATTTGTAGATAGTTCATTATCTATATTATTGTTGCCAATCCATTTTTCTATGTTGGGAAAGTTTTCTGAGATTGTGTCAATGTCATTGTATGTGTCTTGTTTTTTGAGATATTTTCCTAAAAATCGGACCGGGCCTTTGTCTGGGGTGTCATCTTTGGAGGGCCAATCCTCTTTTTGGAAGTAGTATGGGGTGGCATGTGCATGCTCATGTGGGTCTATGGCATTTTTATGTGATTTTTCTCTTCCTTCTTTGGCTAGTGTATCAGCTTGTTCATTTCCTTCAATATTAGCGTGGGCTCTAACTTTATGAAGTGTGGTAGGTTGTGTTCGATTTTGAAGCATTTGTACCATGGATATGAGTGTTATTTTGTCGGGGTGGCTATTGTGGAGAGTGGGGTGTGTTATTTGTGTGTTTAGTAGATATAGGACATTGATGCAATCTGTGAAAATATGTGCGGGTTTGTTGGCGTATTTTGTGTTGATGATTTGGAGTGTTTTGTGTATGGCCATCATCTCTGCTCTGAGGATATTTTGGAGTCCATGGAGTACCGCACCTACCTCAATATTGGCCTTCTTTGACAATGTGTGGCAATAGCTAGGTAAAAGAGGAAGGGACATACCGAGTGATGGGAATTGGGGATACCTAGGTGATAGCCACCATAGGAGACAATGACATGTGGCTTTTACTTTTATTTCTTTTAAATATAAATTTATAATTTTAGTTACTTTACCTAAACCCACACTACCCGTTGAAGACAGCAGGTCGGTATACTAGTCTATCTACTACATATAATAAATGGCCAAGAGCTAATATCCAAATCAATACCTAGGCATCCCAAAATAGGCCACGTGGCTATAAGTGAGTCACTTTTACTTTATATATGTAGGAGACCCAGATGTCTAAATAATGGGCAAATGTTTACTATATTGAGGATTATGGTTGGTCTCTTGGGGACAACGAGCGATCCATTAGTATAATATAAAAGGCCTATGGGTATCATATGATACCTAGGTGATACTTGTCATATAGGGCAACAACATGTGATATTTTTAAATTTTTATTTTCCCTTTTATTTTTCTTTTTACAATTTGAGTTAACTTACAGTATCCATTGGAGACAATGGATAAGTACACTACACTAAAGATCACATTTAGTGTATGAGCGCGAATAGTGTAATTACCTTAGTACACTATTTGTGAACAAGTTCGCAATTAGTGTTAGATGCCAATGTCATTAATGACACCACCAAACAACCGCTCAGTGGCCGTCTTACTTTCATTCTCACAAGTTTCTAAAAATCTTCAAAAGAATCTCCAAAATGCATCAAGATTCCTCAAATTATTCCAAAATATTCTCCAACATTCTCAACATTCCTCACAAGATTCTCCAAAATATTCATAAAAGATTCTCCAAAAGATTCTTATAAGATCCCTACAAGATTCCTACAAGATTCCTCAATACTCTCCATGATTCTCTAGGATTCCTCCGAATTCCACAAAAATTTCTACATTTGTCTATATTCTTCAATATTCTGTAATATTCCTTAACATTCCTCATAATCTCTTAATATTCCTCATTATTTCTCATTATTTTTTTTTGCAAGCCTTTCTTTTTTTCCTTGTTTTTCTTGCAAGTTTTGTTTTATTTAATCAACATTCTTCCTCCAAATGGTTGTTTATTGTCTTCGTGAACATATTATGCTTTTTTACTTTTCATGCACTAAATGCGCACGAGTAAAATAAAATCTGTTACAATCTTTACTGAAATTCACATATAGTGTAGTCTTTCACATTTACTGTATGGTTATGTCACTACACCAATTGCGAATTTTTCATTTAGAGTATGGCTTCGCATTTAGTGTATGCTACACTAAATGTGATCTTTAGTGTAGTTGTGTATAATATATACATGGACACCATTATGGAAGGAAATCATTCTCCACCTTCCAAGCACAACAGAAGAGAGATAGGAAAGGACCATCAACTCACAAGCTTGAAGCAAGTGTACTGGAGTGTCACATATGTCTAGCACCCTCAAGGGGGATGTAGTTCAATACTACTAACTCATGTCCGGTGGACATGCACTTAGTCGTGGAACGAACATACACTTTATTCGCACGGGTCCCCTTTTTGGGACTAGAGTTCTCTCTCTCTAGCACCCTCCATTGACCCGGTTTTAACCTCATGTGGACACCTCTATTGTTGGCCATGCCTATATCGGTGGCTACGAGACCAAACGAGGCCGTGCTTGGTCTGTACATCCATTGTGATGAAGATGTGAACATCACTCCTATTTATAGCAACAATTCTACAGATAATGACATTACTGTTGATTAGACGGCATAGTCATTCCACCACGCCCAAAACCAATAGCACATTCAACGCCCAACCACCTACAAGACGATATTGGCACAAACAAGATTACTACCAAAAATGCTAGTTCAGAGCTAAAGAATGGACCAAACGGCATATTGGTAGATTTTGCAAACATACTGCTTTAGGAGCATGAAAGATCGTGTCAATAGTTTGAAGAGAGACGAGCATTCATAAACTATTTAGTTTTGTAAGCATAAAAAAAGCTCAACTTTGGTTATTCAAATACATCAACTCATGCTCAATCAATCCAAGTTCACCCTCTCTAATAGAAAATAAATGAACATTATCACAAGCAAAGGTCTTTTTTTAAATAGTATTACCAATGGCTCTACACATATGCAATCTTTGATGTATCACACTAGTTTATAGAAAGAATTGCAATAACATCAAATGTTGTGTAGCCACCAACTCAAGAAATAACATGGAGTCCTAGGTAGCTATACATGGACAAAAATGATATTTCGTAGAAAAGTAAGGTTCCATCATATTACAAATATTGGAAAATCCACACATTACCCGTTACATATTTCACCTAAATGATGTAAATTACAAAATTCAAAAACCTAAACTAATCCTCAAACATTAGTCGAGAACCATATATATAAGCACATATTTTACTTTGTAGAATACTATGTATGAAAGTTTAGTAAGGACTACACCTTTGAATTGAAGATTCTTCAACTAATGTCTTTCATTTAAAAGTCATTTTAATATGTGATCCTTATCATGTTCAAATACGACATTATACATGTAGAATATTGTGACCACCAATGACACTTTCTGATGTTTAAGGGTTCTAGCGTTGACACCATTTGGCTTGACTAGGTCAAACGGTGTAGAGACCTTTGACAAGCTCCGCACCGGCCACACAACCAATGCAAAATCATCTTCTGACCATGCACAAAAATTTCGGAAACAAATTCTTATCTTTAGTGTAAAAAACATTTTAACCCAAGTCAAACCATTTCACACATTGTCGGACAAGGTACCTAAAAAAACTTCTTCTTATATACTTAAAATAGAGATCTTCATTTCTTCACTTTTAATTTTTTTCACAACAATATGTGGTGAAAACCTCTCATTGACTGCTTGGATTATCATTTTTTAAAATATCAAGTTCACAAAGAAATATAATGTATATTGGCAATTTCTAAACCTCCACTCTATACACACTTATTTTCAATATGCTACATCCCTCTTCTACCTCTAAAAATTGGTGTATTAGGAAATAACATCATGCTTAACCCTTAAAGGTCAATGAAGGACCATATATACAGTTACGTATTTTACTTTTATCATACAAAATATGAACTAAAATTTAGCAAGAAATACACCTTTGGGTTGAAGATTCTTCAACTAAGATCTTCCATTTGGAGGTCATTTCAATATCTGAACCTTATCATGTTCAAATATGACACCACACATGTAGAATACATGACCACTTTGGAACTGCTCAAGCATGTAGTAGGTGCATTAATGATCTCAATTAAAATTGTCATGTATCATTGAATTGGGGTCAACAAAAATACAAACTTTTGTAGCTATCGTATACATCAATTTGTACACCTTATGTGTGAAATACACAAAAAAATCATGTTGCAACTTAAATGTGGCTTCTCAGACCTTTTAGAATTAATGCCAAGAAAAAAATATACAATTTTCTTGACTTCAAACGCTGGAATTCTCATACCCTTTCCGTCGATTGTAGCCAAAAAAATATGTTTGAGTTCATATAGGAGTCTAGTTTAAGATCTTATCATTAAATGTCCAAAATTTTATACTTCAAAATTAGATTCTTCTTGCTACTTTTTGATAGTGGTAGTTCTGGAGTGTTCTTTGAGGGAAAAATGCCTTGGGCCTTTAGAGGTTAATCACGTTGGTGTCCAACAGAGACTACAGTTCTTCTTAAAATAAATAGTCATTTCAATCCAAAAATGTTAGAAGGTGCCCCTGGCAGCCACAATATTTTACATGTATGATGTCATATTTGAACATGATAAGATGAAGATATTGAAATGACCTCCAAATGAAAGATATTAGTTGAAGAATCTTCAATCCATAGGTGTAATTCTTACTAAACTTCAATATAAAGTGAAATATGCGCCCACATACAGTTCCCGACTAGCGTGTAAGGGTTATAATTGGGACATTTCACATTAACCTTTTCATCCAAAATTGGCGGATGAAAGTTGGAGGCCGCGTGTTCCCCAAGCCACCGAGGTTCCCAAGGCCCCCAAGGCTCGTTCCCCGTAAAACCCCAACCCCCTCAAAACCCTAAGTCTGCTTTCCGCGAGGCTCACTTTCACTCTTCGTTGCAGAGCTTGTGTTTTCCGCCCCCGCACTTTCTCACTCACAGTGCGCTTCAGCGAGAATGGATGGAGGAGGAGGCATACCGCCTCCGGAGCCCGTCACCTACCTCTGCGGTGGTCCGTCTCTCTCTCTCTCTCTCTCTCTCTCTCTCTCTCTCTCTCTCTCCCGTTTTTTTTTGCCGAGTTTCTCAGCATCCTGAGAAGGTTTAGGGTTGGTGTGTTGAATTTATCCCTTCTTCTGTTTTTAATAGAGTCCTTTTTGAATTGAGGCAAAGCTACCGTGAGTTTTTGACCTCTTTCCTCCTTTTATAACTACCAAAACCAGTCTTCATTTCTTGAATTAACGAGGAAATCAGGAGGCTAAGGTTCATGCTACAACATGATCTCTCCTTCATCTCTTTCATTGATCTAATGGCTATTAAGAGGGAGGAAATAGTAGATTTTTGTATAATTTATTGAAACTTTGGCTGACTTTACGACGTGTCCGGGTTTTTGTATCCAGACTGTGGAGCGGACAACACCTTGAAACCTGGAGATGTGATTCAGTGTCGGGAGTGTGGCTACCGCATTCTTTACAAGAAGAGGACCAGGCGAAGTAAGTGTCTGCCCCCTCCTGATGACGAGAGAGAAGAGACTATGTTTTGTTCCTTCATAATGTTTTGACGCTTTGGAGTAAACCTCGCTTCTTTGCCAATTGTGTGAGTGAACTGCCATTACTTGAGTTATTAGTAAAGTCACTTAGGGTTTCAATATGATACCTCCTCTTTTTATTACAATAGTTCTCTTTCCTTGGTTCTAAACTCGATTCAGAAGTAGTTTTAGACGCCGCCTGTTTTTTCGGAAGGAGAGGTTATGTTTGAGTTGTTTGTGAAGTCATCCAAATTCTCCAAAAGCCACTTCCTCTTTCATCATTCTTCATAGCTATTGGATCTATAGAAGAGCTTGGTGACCTCTTAATTGGAATCCTTTAATGTAAGTCGATGCAAGAGCTTGGTGGATTAACTTTTTGGTGTATTGTACCATGAATCTTACGCCCCTTTTTCTTCAGCTGAGTCCAATGATATTAGAGGTTTTTCTTCAGCTAATTCCAATGAGAAGAGAGGTTTTTCCTTCAGCTGATTCTAATGATGAAAGAGGTCAGAACTCATGGTATTTGCCTCACCTTGCAAATAACTCTATTGTCACTTATGCCCATCTGTGATTTGACCCTGCAGTTGTCCAATTCGAGGCACGTTGAGTTTCAAGGATGGTTTTGCAACTGCTGGATTGGATGCAACACAATCAGGACCTAGTTGGTGGAGTGGCTACTCACGTTTTTTTGCTGATTTTATGAACCCTAAGATGGTTATTTTGATGTTTACTAAAAGCATCAGGATGTGCATACAGAGGCATCGATGATGGTTTGGTGATTTCACACAGGTTTGTAGTCTGCTCCTCATGTATTATAGGATTCCAAAGAAAACATTTCGCTTGGATAAACTCTTAAGAGATAACTGAGGTTTTTACACTGATCTTCCAACTACGTTGCATTTCACTGTGATCTTCCTTCTATGTTGCATTTCACTGTGATCTACCTTCTACGTTGCATTTCACTGGGATCTTCTTTCTACGTTGCATTTCACTGTGATCTTCCTTCCTTCTACGTTGCATTTCACTGTATTTCAGGCAATCTTTACCTCCCCTATGGCTCAGTTTTGTATGTAGAAATTTGCCCAAAATTGTTGTGCTAAATTACACAATTTTTTTATGGGACCAATACTCTAAAAATGATGTTTAATGTAATGGTATGAATAGTGTACTTATCTTTGTACACTATTTGTGAAAAGTTGTCATTTAGTGTTAGTGTACATTAAGAAATTTTGATTTCATATTGGTGGCTGGCCCATGCTTCTCCTCATTCACAACTTTCAAATGGTCAAAACTCACTTGAATTTTGTCCGATTTGGGCAAATAAGGTGTTTTCTAACATCTATTGAATTGTAGTTACCTAAGAACACCTCATATGTCCAATTTGGATAAAATTTAGTTATGCTCATCATAAGATAGTTGGTAAGATACTGTGACAGCTCTCGACTTCTAGACCTTTTTTTTACTTCTACTATTGATACATTAAATGTGCACTAGTGAAAAATGTATTTTGCAATCTTTACTAGAATTGACAAATAGTGTAGTAGTTGGCATTTAGTATACAGTCATGTCACTACACTAAATGCCTTGTTCACAATTGGTGTACGGGTTTGCATTTAGTGTATATTACACTAAACATCATTTTTAGTGTAGTGTATAAATATTTAATTGGATGTCAATTGGTGGACAATAGGATAAGCGGTGTGCACGTTGTTATGATTGTTGTTTTGTGAGTTTAATTCTTTAAGACATACGAGGCCTTGGGAGGGGTGGTTTTGGTGCTTTGGATGTTGTAACTTTTCCATGATTGGTTGTTGTCGCGGTCTTCAGAATGCATGTTGGACCCTTGACAACTTTTCAACGCATCTCCCTAATCTCCAATGGATGCAAGCATTGGCAAACTACAATGATTTCTGTGAAGTGGGTTGTGTTGAAACGTGTATGTTGTGTAGATGATGTTCTTCATAATCTGTTACACTTGTAGATTCTTCTAGGCTTTGCTTGTCCAGATATGCTAATCTATTACTCTCGTAGATTGCATGTCCAGGTAGGTGTTAATGGATTAAGTTATGGCATTGTCTCGTCTGTTACAATTTAAACTTACAAAGACAAAAATTAGAAGGGGCAATGTCATAAAATTAAACTGTTCATTGTTCCATTTGAAAGTTTAATTTTGTGATGTTGCCCATTTTGAAAGTTTGTATACAAATTTATGAAATACTAGTATACTGACTTGTCCCCAATAGGTAATGTACGTATAGGTAAATTTTCTAAAATTGTAAAGGTAAAAGTAAAAATAATAATAATAAATGCCATGTGTCGCCAGTTCTTACGGTGGGTATCACCTAGGTATCTCTAGGTTCCACCACGTGGTATAGCCCTTCCTCTTTTATTATATTACTAGTATACCGATCCGTTGTCCGCAATGGGTAGTGAAAGTGTAGATATGGTAATTGAAATTGTAAAATTAAATGTAAAATAAAATTTAAAAGTAAATGCCACATATTGCCATGTCCTGTGTTGTGATGCCTAGGTGATATCCGTAGGCCTTTTATTATATAGAGAGACTAGTATACTGACCCATTGTCTCCAACGGGTAGTATAAGTTAAAGAAAGGTAATTAAAATTGAAAAGTAAATAAAAATAAATAAATAATGAAAGTAAATGCGGCATGTTGCGGCCTCCTACGGCTTGTATCACCTAGGTATCCCCGATTTCCATCACCGGGTATGTCCCTTCCTCTTTTACCTAGCTATTGCCACATGTCAAGGAAGGCCAATATTGAGGTAGGTCGGGTATCACTACGTGGGACAACAGATTGCTTGGGTACCGATTGGGTATTGGCCCCTCTTCTTTTATTATATGTAGTAGATTATTACAAATTGACCCCCGATTGTCTCCAACAGACCAAGGACAATTGCCAAAAAAGTAAACGTATATCTGCTATTTACTTTAGATACCTGGGTTGCCTAGGTATGTAAAGTAAAAGTAATAAAGTAAATGCCACATGTCGACTTCCTGGAAGAGGTATCGCCTGGAGGTTTCCACCACTAGGTATTGGCCTTGCTCTTTTATTGGCCTTGCTCTTTTATTACAAACGAGACAAGTGTAGATCCCTGTTGTTTTGGATGCAACAAGCATAGTCTCAAGTGATGGAAATGGAGATAGATTTAACTTTAGTTTAGAAGTATTTTACTTTTAGATTACTTTTAGGATTTAGTGTCCAAAATAAAAAAATTACTTTTAAAAGTAAAATTCATTTCAACATCCTATATAATGTATAATAAAGATAGTAAAGTTTGGATAAGTGTATATTACAGCTCAATTAAAATTTATTTATTTTATTTTTGATATTTTGAATCTTTTACTTTATATACGGCACAATATAATACCGGATATCTACCAATTAACAAATTCCAAAATATATGCTAGATTTTATCCCTAGTTTTATTTTGTCACCCATGCTTTTACTTTATTAGAAAACAGATATGTCAAATATGGATTTGGATACAACATGGACAATTCTCAACAAAATGTTGGATTCGGATCTAACAATTTTGAGTAGAATAAATTCAAAATTTTCCCGTAGCACCATTCAAGGTCCACAATTACAAATATCTTTCAAAAACAATGATGAAAATTGTTTAAAACTAGTCATTTCCAAAACAAAGCCTTTGCTCTCAATCCTAAATCCCATAAACCATGAGGAAAATGAGGAAAATGTTGCATCTACTGAACAATCCAAGGTACATCTTTATTTGATATCTCACATGTTGAGATTTATATGAAATAAATGTAATATTGTTTCATTTTCACTTTTGAGGTTTTATTCATTTTTATTTTGTTAATAATAATAGTAGGACAAAAATTCAGTATTTAAATTTTTTTTTGGGTGCAGCAAGCCTTTCTATTTCATCTATCTACAAGTGTAATTAAATGTGATTATTGCTGTAATTAAAATGTGTTTATTATTGTAATTTATGTAGCCGGACCAGATTATAAGTTATAACCAACAAATTTATAACCAACAGATTCATAGTAGAACTTGAACCAAAAGTCTTTGAATGTGCGCAGGGGTCTATAATTGTGGAAAATAATAATTTCACAAATGAATTATTACCTACAACAAGTAATAAGCTTTCTCCTCCAAAGGTCAACTTAGCGGTGGAACAAACAAACACTTTATTCATGCCGACCTCTCCTGGAGACATGAGTTCTTCTTCTCCTCCAAAGGAATTTACTCCCATGCGCAATAAGAGGCCTAGGACTGTTAAAAACATTTCTCCTCTGAGAGAACCCAAACCCAAGCGCTTTGACACTTATAAGAGGCCTATGACCGAGGACGAGAAAGAGAAATTGGCGAGCAATATTGGAGCTCTTCCTTATGAAAGAGTGACAAGGGCATTGGATATCCTAAAGGAACACAATAACAAATTTGAGACTAATAGCGACAATGAATTTGCATTTGAAATAGACGACATTGGTGTTGAAGCTTTGTGGGAGTTGGACCGTCTAGTGACCAATTGGAAGAAAAGTCGCAACAAAAAACCAAGAACTCGTAGATTAGCAAGTAAAAGATTAGAATCACAACCGAGAAGAGAGAAAAAGCTGGTTCATTCCAAAAAGAGTATTCAAGAGGAGCTTGATGTTAGCTCCGAAAGCGATAATGATAGTAATAGTGATAGTGATTGTACTAGTAGAGATTCAGATTAGAGTGCACTAAAATTGATGATCACTTTTTTTTAAGTCACGCAACGTTTCAATAAGATACCCCTTTTTTACTACACTTTTTTCTTCTAATCTAGTAGAAGAGCTTCATAGTCTTTTAACCCCTAAAGGACCAAGTGTCAAAAATGGGCTTTTGGAAAGTTTGGTCAGGTTCCTATGGTGTCAATTTCCAACTCTCTTCTTTGGAATTTTTAACTGTAGAAGAACACTACTAAGACCTTAGTGGGAGAACAATTATTTCCTAAATCCGGCATTTGATGAAAAAGTTATAGGGTTTTGAATTTCACATGGGGCGTGTTGGCACCTCGGGCACCTCCAAAAACTTTTGCTAGAACACTCTATTGAATGTGAGATTTTCAATACTCGCAAGCAATATTGTTTCCCTTCATATTGTCAAAAAAAAGTCTTGTCTTTAGCAAAAAATAACATACCAACCCAAGTCAAACGTTTCACACATTGTCACTCAAGAGAAGAAGAAGAATGCCAATCTCGGAAGGAGGCCGGCGTGAATAAAGTGTCTATTAGTTCCACTACTGAAACCATGGCCCGCCGGACAAGGAATTAGTTTGCTGGAACTACTTCCCCCTCTCGAGGATAGACACTATGTAACAAGTAGCCAAAGACCACAAAACCAACCAATCAAAAGAGTAACAAGGAAGGAGGGAGGGGAAGAGAAGGGAGGGGAAGAGAATGGGGGGGGGAGGAGAGAAAGATGGAGAGGAGGGAAAGATGGAGAGGAGGGTGCGTTTCGCAATGTCAAGGTTTGAAAAATAAAGTAAAGGGGTAATTTTATGGGGAGTTTTGTGTATCGGGAAGTGCTTGGTTGTTTTCAATTTTGCGTTTATGTAGAAGGATGGACATAGCATGTTGTATGGCAATGATATAAATATTTTTGAAAGTGTTTGTTATTGTATCGATAGGAATCTTGAAGGTATCTTCTAGGGTTTTTACAGATGGAATAAAAGTGGTGGCACAAGCGCCGGCTGTGATTACAATAAGGGGGTCCACTTTCCATCCGAGGGCAGTGATGTCATCAATAAGGGATTGGAAGTGCATATAGGGCATGTTATAGATGGGAATCTTTCTATTCCAGAGAAGAGTTTGTTTTCGGGCGTTTCCCATATATTGACCGGTATGGAATTTAATGAGGCATGTTATTTGTGAGTCAGAGATGATGGGATTCTTCCAGAAATTTGTAGAGAGTTCATTGTCTATTTTGTTGTTGCCAGTCTATTTTTCTATATTAGGGAAGTTGTTTGCGATTGTGTCAAGGGTTGTTATAGAGGTCTTGTTTCTTGAGATATTTGTTCAGGAATCTAACCGGGCCTTTATTGGGGGTATCTTCTTTAGAAGGCCAATCTTCTTTTTGGAAGTAGTATGGGGTAGCATGGGCATGTTCGTAAGCATCTTTGGCATTTTTATGCGATTTTTCACGGCCTTCTTTTGCTAGTTTATCTGCTTGTTTGTTTCCATCGATATTGGCATGGGCTCCAACTTTGTGGAGGGTTGTGATTTGTGTTTGATTTTGTAACATTTGGACCATTGACATTAACATAGTTTAATCGGGGTGGCTATTGTGGAGGGTAGGATGTGTTATTTAGGTGTTTAGTAGATAAAGTGCATTCATACAATCAGTGAATATAAGTGCAGGTTCATTACTGTATTTTATTGTGATGATTTGTAGTGTTTTGTGTATGGCCATAAGTTCTGCTCTAAGGATGTTTTGTAATCCATGAAGTCTTTTGGCTAATTTAATTTATTTAATAGGGTTGTAAATTCCATAGCCAACTTTTTCTTTGCGCCAGTTTCCCGGGCTAACTTGTTTAGGTGGTTTGAAGGAGCCATCGGTATAGTAGCTATATGCCGGGTCAAATTTTGGTGAGGTTAGAGTTTGGTAGTTTGATAGGGGTGGAGGTATTACAAGGTAATCTAATGTACTATTGATGTAGTTTAGTTTTGACCATTTTTTGCTTTGGTTTACAGGTATAGTTAATGGTGGGGCCATTTTTGTGTATAGGCGGTGTATATTTAGAGAATTTGCTATGTCGGTGAGTTCGGCAAGCTGTTCTAGGATGCCAAGGTTTTGATTTTGGTCGTGGACACATATTATTTGTAGTGTGGATGGTTCAATCCAGAGCTTTTTTAGCTCGGGTGGAATAGTGGGTTCTTCGTATGGAATTGAGTCTCCTTCAAATAGTGCAATGATATGGGAGTCTGGAAATGGGCTTGACTGTTGGTTAAAGTTTTGGTACCAATTTTTGTCCGGTGTGATAATGAGTGTAGATGTGTGGTGTGGGTCATTTTTGGCACCAAGGCGGGCCAAGTGTAGTGCTTGTTGAGTTTCCTTCTCATTGTGAGGGTGGGCTATACCATTACCGACCCATTTATAGTCAAAGGCCTTTCCCAAGGACCCAAATATTTTATCTCTTTCAAAGGGGGAATCATTGTCACTCATTGTCAAGCAAGGTATCAAAAAACCTTCTTCTTTTCCACATCAAACCTAGATATCTTTATATGTTTTCCTTTTTGATTTTTTTCACAACAATATGTGGTGTAAACCTTCTTATTGACCATAAATAGATTATCAATCTAAAACATATTAAGTTCACAAAAATTTAAAGTGTGAATTGGCAAAATTTGAACTTCCACTCGTTGCACAATTGTTTTGAATATGCTTTACGTGTCCTCTACCTCTAAAAATTGGTTTATAAGGAACTAACATCATGCTTAACAAGATGGTAATGGATTTAGACCTTGTGTAGTGCAAATATTTGACACCAAGTGAAGTCAAAGTCTGCTGATCCACTGAACATATGGAAGAAAATGAACCATTTCCTTGACTTAAAACACTATAATCTTTCAATCCGTCTGGTCATATTTTATGAAATTTTATAAATATATTACCTAGTAAGCCTTAATTGAGATCCTACGGTCAGAACTTGAAATCAAAGTTTTTTCTTCATCTTTGTTCCTTCACTAGAATCCAACATTTTTGAAGTGTTTTTGGTGTGAAACTATCACGGTACCTTAAGGGTTAATTTAATCCGTGAAAGAGCTAGGGGGTCTCTAAACTCAAGTGAAAACAATTTAGGCCATCTTTGAAAGAGTTTTCATGAGACGATTCATGAATATTAGACGCCTTTCTATCTATTAAGTGGTTTTAGATTAAATGAGAACTATTTTAAATACTAAAAATTGAGCATTCATATCTAATTGAAGCTTTAGACAACTCTATTAAGGTTGTGGAAAAGAAGAAATCACCCACCTCGCGAAGATACTTACTCATAAATTCTATATTTGTTTATTATAATCAAATTTTAGAAGTTTTTTGGTACTTACCTATGAGGTAACCATTTTTTTACACATTCTTTGGACAATAGATTGCCTACCATGAATAAATTGTGCTACTTCATCCTATTGACTGGGGTTTACACCTATCAACTTGCTAGTTAGATCTCAAGGTTATACAATCAATAATCAAAAGCTACCATTTAACGGAGATGCAACTTGAAGTTAGTAAAACCTTAAAATACACAATCACAATAACGAAGAAAGGGTCTCGGTAATTTTTGGAACCGATACCTAAAGGCTCTTTCGACTTTAGCAACACTCACACTCAAGGTACACACAACAAACAAGTGAAGAGCAAAAAGGAAGAAGAAGATTTTTCCCTTGTCGTGCTTTACTTATAGTTGTTCAAATCTACGAGAAGGAAGATCTGACTAGTCCTTTTTTTGCCGTATATACTTTTTACCAAGGCGGTCCAAGTTACCGATTCTCTACTGTAGTTCTGCTATTGATGACTATCTTTACGGATAACTCTCTCTACCAATTTGACACAAAAGACTAAAAACACCAATCCGCGGTTAACATTACCCTCCCTCCGAGCCCAAAGACACTCTTGTGGACTTGCTACAAGCGAGTAAAACTTGATGTCAACGAGGTCCTCGTTCGGTCGTGGTGGATTATCCAACCTATCAGGGGCTGCCTCAATAGTAGTGTGTGGGTGGTACTGGAAGCTGTAACTAGTGTCATCGATTTCCATTTCCTTTCCTGCTCAGTGCATCTAGTGGGCCACCATTGGAGGTGTTGTCTCAATGTCCTCGGTAGGAGTGGGTAGGGCAAGGGAGTTGGTGTCGACCGTGGGAGTTGAGAGCCCAACCGAGTTCGCGGCTTCAATGTGGAGTCCTGCGAAATCTATTGTTGGTGAGAGGAACGGTGTTGAGTGCGGTGCCAGAAGGAGTTCTTGGTTGATGGGCTGAGCTCACACTAGTACAAAAGTGAGAAAAAAAAACCGCCCTCAATTTCATGTTGCCGTTCTTGTGACCACGCTGCCAGAATTCTGTTACACTGTTCATGTTTTGGGCTGCCGCGGTTTTTTGCTCATAACTTCTTCAGTTTTTGGACGTTTGGGGCGTGTAATACACCATTGGAAAGGTCTTGAAAATACGCTTCCAACAGTATATTAAACGCCCAAAGACTCTAAAAATTGTAGAAGTTATGAGCAGAAAACCGCGGCAGCCCGAACCATGAACAGTGTAACAAAATTCTGGCAGCGTGGTCACAAAAACTGCAACATGAAATTGAGGGCGGTTTTTTTTTCCCACTTTTGTACTAGTGTCAATCACCGTTTGGGTTAGGCGGTTGGCTGCAAGCCTTATTGTCGGGTCGTGTTGATCGGAAGACGCGCAGGAGACGCTAACGTCCTCTTCCGTAGCCACTATAAGAAACCCGTGTTTTTTGTAACGCGTTGAAAAACATGCCTGAACGTATAAAAGAACATGATGTTACGTCAATGTTGATGTCACCTAAAATCCGTCTACATGAACGGGCAAAAAATGTCCAAAAATTTGTCGTAACATGGTTGTCAACCTCTTGACATCCAAATGAACGTGGCGTGAAAAGTTTTGAAAAGGGCTCCATGTGGAGGGGGGCCATGTCCACATCAACAATTTTTTCCTTTGGGCAACGCCTGCAGGAATTTTTTTCATCCAACTCCATTTTGAGCGGGTAGTGACGTGGAATTTAATATATGCTTACATGGACTCCCCAATTTTTGACGTGGACATCCCACGTCAGCTGACGTCATGGTTTTAGGGCATAAGTGGTCCACACAGGGCTGTTACTTTTGACGTTTGTTATGACATGCTCGTATTGTTCATGACATCAATCTTGACGTTTGCACGTTTTGCCAATATGTTGTCATTGACATTTGTCATGCTAGAGTTCATATTCACTTGAACATCTCCTTGTTTTTGCGGACGTTTTTCTAAACATGCACTTAAAAAACTGCTATTATATGTAATGTTTTCTTTATTTGTGGAGGAACGTGTGACAATGTTAGTGGAGACAAGCAACATTGTCAGCTCTAATGTGAGAGATGAACATGCCATCAACGTGGCTTCACATATCCGGTAATATGGATGGTGGTCATCACTGGAACACCGTTGCTACATTCATCGCCTGCAGCATCACACAACATCCTATACATCTCTGTGGTCTACTAATTGAGTATGACATACAAAGTGTATCTCATCTAATGCAATAAAAAAAATGAAATACTTCTTAGTCACCTTTGACACAACCTACGGAGGTTTGGATAGACTGGTTGGCTTTGGTCTTGGGCCTTTACATCTTGCTGCTTTAGCGGTTTGTTTTGTTGCCTTTGTAGCTTGTGAGGTCTTCACAACACCTCATGAGCGGGTTGATGGCTCACCTGGTGTTTCAATCACTTCTTGTAAGAGTTCACTAGGATGACATATTAAAGTACACACTTGCATCAATTCTAGAGCTCAATGGATTGATTTTTCCCAATTACATGGAAACACAACATCTAGCATCGACACATGCTAAGAAAAAAACTTGCTTGTGAAAATGAACGCATTTAGAGACCATAGTCACTTGTAAGGTAAATTAGAGGTACTGCCCCCGTCCTCATTAACATTACAAACTACCATCTATGACGTCAAAAAAGACGTCGTGATTGACAGGAGGTTGTCAGGTTAAAGACTCCAGTCCTCTTTTTGTTGCCAGACAGGTTGAGATCTTCTAAGTCAAACTGAACTAATTGATGCACTTTCATTTTAGACGAAATATAAAGTAGAATTTATGACGAGCATTTTACTAAAAACTGGTACAAGGCATTCATCAGGAAGATTGAGATCAAGTGACTTAGGTGACGTAAGAGAGAGAGATTGCCTAAAGCGAGTAAGATAAAGCCTCTATTGTCTTCTCAAATCACCAAACAAATCCTACAAATTGCAAATATCAAGTACAAAGCTTTGGGGTTAGGGCTTACCACTTACATTTCACTTGATGTCAAATTGAACAACAACGTGTCTACTTGCATGTTTCTCAAGATGTCAATTCAAACGGATACAATGTTATAAAATAAAAAATCATAACAACGAACCTTCCACGTTGGAAAAGGTCTCGCTCTGTGTAGACCTGTGTATACTCTTCTCAGCAAATTCTCCTCCAAATCAACATGCAAACATCATATACTTTCCAACAAAACTATTTTCTAGTGCTCAAAAACCGACTCCACCACATCCACAAGGCATCACCTCCTACTACATAGTGCCGACAATGATGTTGTTGATGGAGATGAAGATGAGCTTCACAAAGATTTTGTTGAACCATGGTGCCCTCCAAATTGCCACCTTCAAGAGCTTTGCACGCACACAACCAACTACAGAATCCATCAAAAAACCAAAACCCTAATTCTAGAACTTCAAACCCTACTACAACACAGAGCATGTGGAGTTGTTGGGCGTGACTATGGGGTGTTGGTTTGTTTTGTACATCGACAATCGGGCTTATAGCAACGCTTGATGAGGCGGATGTTGTCCTTGGCGACAGCCATGACTCTACATACAAACCACATAATCTCCAGATTTCATAACTAAAACATTAGAAGGTGCCCACACAAAATTCAAGAAAACCCACGTCGAATTCAATGAGAATTTAGCAATGAAGGACAGAAGATCGCAAAACTCTGAAAATCCTAGCAATTGCGCCTTTGCTTGCCAAAATCCAACTTCAATCTTCGATCGCGCCCTCTCTACTCAAAATCCAACTCCAATTTTGTGACGAGGATGAAGAAGAAGAAGTGCGTACGTTTAGAGAGAAGGTGGAGGAGAGGAATTGGTGCACATTGTGATGGTGATGGTGGAGGTCTGTGGATGTGATTGTGCGCCAATGCTTACGAAGTTTTTGCCTACCTATGTAGACGAGATGCCCATTTTTTGAATTTTTGCTTCCAGGTAGCAGTCTGCAATCATGCTACAGTGAAAATAAAAGCAGTGGTTGACGTGGACATCCCACGTTTTCTATGACATTACACTCTGACGTGACCATGTTTTTTTCACATCACCAAATACGTGTGTCTACAATGACATCAACACGTTTCATCTTTAACAAGAACACGTTTGATGCAACATCAAACTAAATTTGAGGTACTGCGGGATTTTTTGACTAACTCTTGACGTCACAAAAAACACGAGAAGTAACAACCTTGACGACACCAAAAACATGGTTTTTTAATAGTGAGCGGGTTCGTTGCTATCGTAGGGCTGGTAGTTGATCCAATTCGGATCATGTACCTACTCGGCCTTCTCCTCCTCATCGTCAGAACTTGGTTTGGGAACTACCATATTGGGGTGCTGCCTGGAGGTGTTGCAACTGCCGGTTGCTCTCGGTAAGTTGGTGGGTGAGGTCCTTGATGCTTGAGCTCGCAGATGCAAATGAGGCCCTGAATGCATAGCTTCTTCTTTAGTCGTTAAGAATTTGTCAACGTGGTTGATAACTTGGTGACGCGATTGTTGACGGAGTCAAGGGCGGTCTGAATTTGTTGTTCCCAGTCGCGGCCCTTGAGAACTTGTTCCTGGTACTTCTGCACCCAGGCGTTTTCCTCCACCAAGATTTGATCGAGGAAAACGAGTGCCTCCTGCTTGTCGAGGGGCCGAGGGCCTCTTTGAGGAGGCGGTTGATGGTCAACTCGCATCGTGCGACCTTCAACGTGTTGTTGTCCAATCGTTTGGTGAAGTTAGTGTGCTGCTGCTGCAACGCAGTCATTTCTTGGACAAGGTGAAGCTGTTGTTGAAATTGCTTCTTTTGTCTTCGGATGGTGCGCTCTCGGTCAGCTGCGTCGTGGGTGTGACGCAGCACGTCCTCCCGTAGCTATTGAGCGATGGTCTCCTCGTTCTGCAGGCGCGTTTAGAGGGCTTCATGCGATGCCAGGGCGGATTTCAACGCCTTCCGATTCCCGAAGGTCAGTTGTCACGCAGGTGGCTTTGGTCGCCACGACTTTGGTATGCGTTGTTAGCAACCGTAAGGCCTCCTGATAATGCTGAAAGCCGACTTCGTATCACTGAAGTGGTGCGAACTAGGCGACGTGGTTGGTGGTAAGTTGCTTGAGGCTTACTAAATTAGGGTTTACTTTGGTGAGTGTTGCTAGCTGCTCGATTAAGGGTGGCGGTGGCGGTTGCATGGCTGCGGCAGCAGAGGTGACGATAGGGATAGGTACCGATTGATACCGGGTCGTCTAGTATCAAGTTATCTAAGGTAGGAGTTGGGGTCGGTTAGAGGTGAGTGTGGAGAATCCATTGCCAACTTATTGCCCGTGGTCAACTCGAGTTGCAGATGCAATTGATGGTGAAACTTGCGCCATTGAAGTGTAGTGTTTTAAGCCGCATCTGCTTCCTCTTGCTCTGAAATTGATGGGTCCATTCGGAGTTAACGCAAGGGGTCGGGCATTGCCTTACGCTTCATGGTTTGGTGTGCCTGCACCATTGCTCGCTCTATCAATAGATGGGGTCGCTCCTTTGTTGTTTTCGGTCGGGGTCGCAAAAGACATGCTACTATAGATTGGACTGGGACACCGGAGGGCTCGCCGAGGAGGGGTCCATTGCAATTGCAGATGTAGTTATGGCCCATGTACTGGTTCCGCCGATTCTGAGCAGTGTCACCAGCACTTCTTGTGCTTCTCTTGATCCAGGTGATTGTTACCGGGCTTGGTTCTTAGAAAATAGTGGTCCAACAACCGGTCAATGCGTAAATCATCGTCTTTTGCCAATGCGTAAACCATCGTTTTGCCCTTCTGATACATTTCGACGTCATGGAAGAAGTTTGTCCACATAAACTGGGTCCAGTCAAAGTTTTTCCAATCGCCAGTAATGACTTGGCCGTAACCAACACCTGCAAAACATGTTCACTTATATGCGTGAACTTGCATTTAAACAAAAAAAGCCTAGACTCGCACGTATTTGTGGTGTGTGTGCACCGGATGTCCTTGGCTAATGCAGTAACCTCTAGTCTCGCGTCCAGTGCCGGTGTAAGCGTGCAACTTCTCCGCATGCAGGTCTTCAATCGGGAGTGGTGCCGTGTGTTGTCTTGTTGGAAGGTACAGCCGATGCATCAGGAGGTTCTTGAAGAGTCGCACTTGGACATCCCTAATGTCGGCAACGAGAGCGCCATCGATCATGTTGACAGAGTTGATATACTCCTCGATCAATTCCATGCGTGGCGCGAGATGGTGGTTGTTCGAGTGCATTTCGACAAATCGGCAAAGATCGATCAAATTGAGGTAGCGCTACTAGGCCTTGTTCGTGCCCACAAACACTCGCCACGACTCTAATTTTGTCATGGGCATGAAGTTGAAGTTGAAACATTAGTTGCCGCCTGTGTGATCGGGGATATTGGAGTGCAAAAATTCTTGTTGATCTACTTCCGGCGTGCCATTCTACAGCAAGGTGATCGTGAGGTCCTGAAGTAATCTACACTATCGTTCTCAACCGATTGCTGGACAGTGGTTGGTTGCAATGGCTCACTTTGCGGGGTGCTCACCACATTCATTTTGCTCCTTGATCTACCGTGTGCTTCTACGACTGGTGTGCGAAAAATACGACTAACGTCTGAATTAAGGTGGGCGAGAGGAGAAGACAAGGAAGATACGCGAGAAGATGAAGGGAGCAAAGGATGTGCGTCGCCACCAATAGGTGCGTAGGTGTAGTAGGGGTTAGAGAGTTAGGCGGTGGATGATGATCAACGCTACGAGTAGATGTCATAACTGCCCATCACATCAATATTGGTTTGTCCTTCAATAAGGTCTTAATAGAGCTGGAATTAGGGTTTTCGTAATAATTGTGTACATTCGAGATCAAGGGAGGAGGTGCATGCGCGGTGCTAGTGGGCAGTTGGACCGCTTGAATGGCAGCCATTAGAATACTTGGTTGAGAAATTGAGTTTGGTAGGGCCGCGTTTTCGTCGGACATTGCCGCGTCTCGTGGTTGCGTCTTGTAAGAATTGGTAGGGTGTGCCTTGCTCGGTAGGGCCTCATTTGGGTAACGGTAGGCCATGAGCTTGTTGACGTTGTCAATGACAAAGTCAGGATCAAAATGTTGGATATTAACCAATGTTTGAAATGTAATCTTTGACGGTTGAATTGTAACCGTCAAAGACGTTAGTTCCCAAGGGGCAGGTAGTCTTACATGTGTAAAAGTAACTTTATGTTAGGCTAAATTCATGTGTGAACCAATCAGGGTTTAGAGCACTTGAGTCTATGTGTAAGTTGGTCTTACATGTGACATGGACCTTTGCAATATAAACTCTCTCTACCTGCAAGGTTAGCCAAGTGTTGAGGTCTTGGATATAGTCTTTGCTTCTCTCTCCTCTGTTCTCCACGCATGTCCTTGCAAAGATGTGCCACTCGCACGATTCTGGTACATCCAACTTGGTTAAACGCTCACTAATTGCCTAATATTTGGATGTTTGACACGATTATGGCAGCGCCACTTCTTAGCTTTAAGGAGGGGGATTTTACTACATTTAAATTCCACCCTCTTTTTCCTAACTTTTGAAATGACTCTAAGGTAAACCCCACTCTATAACCGACGTTTTAAGCAATGTGCATATATAGAAAGAACAAAGAATAATACATCTAATTTTTAGTAATAGCCAACACGATCACAATTTCAACCCCCCAATTGGTTTCATATTTTTTCAATTAAATGATAATTAGCTCTAAACTTTCAAGGTGTACTGCCATGTTTAATTGGGGAACACCAATTGATAAAGTAAGCCCCCTCCATAACCAACGCCTGGAAAATTGGAGTTTATCCAATCCACTTTCATTCCAATACCACCCATTCAGCTTCAAATGGAGATTTGCTATTAGTCAGGACCCCTTACTTTTGGTTTTTGCTTAAGGAGGGTACCTATTGGTGGCCACCCACTAAACATGGCAGCACACTTTGAAAATTCATAACTAATTCAATTTTCATTAAAAAAATATGAAATCACTTGGATTCAAATTTTAATCCTATTGGCTATCATTAAAAAATAGATTTATTATTATCTCCTATTTCCATATATGCACATTCCTTATCTTGTTGGATATTGGAAGGGGATACCTCATCCCAAAAGCGCCAACCAAAAGTAAGGGGTCCTCACTAACACCAAACCTCCATTTAAATGGCCGAATGAATGGTAATGGAATGGAAGTGGGTTGGATATATCCCAATTTGATAAGTGTTATGGATTTTAGTTGGTTACCAAGCAGAGTTTAAGCCGGAATTCCACCCTCTCTTTCCTCTAGGAAAATCTCTGATGCCAAACAGCACTCAAACCAAGGTTTAGGGTTTAGGGTTTAGGGTTCAGGGTTTGGTGTTTGCCCACCATGACGCTAGAGGAGCCGTGTCTGCGCTTGGCCAGCGGAGCGCCAGTCCCCGCCCTGGCATTCGGCACGTCCGGCATCGCCCCCAACCTCACCCAACATTGCGTCTTCTCCGCCCTCCAAGTACTCCTCCAAATCTGAAACCCTAAACCTAAACCTAAACCAATCCCACATTGGTCTGATCAGGCATTCATGGTGTAGATTACGCAATCAACTAACTCCTCATCTCTCAGGCAGGTTACCGTCACGTCGACTGCGCGCCTCTCTATGGCAACGAGGCGGAAGTGGGCGCGGCCATCACGCAGGCGCTCTCGCAAGACGTGCTGCAAAGGGAGGACCTCTTCGTCACCACCAAGCTCCTGTGCACGCACCAGGACCCAGAAGATGTCCTGCCCTGCCTGCAACAATCCCTCAGGTAATGTAGTGAAGATAACCCTTAGAGTTTGTGTAATCTTGATGGTACGATTAATGCCAGTCTTTGATGTTGTTGTGTCTGTAATCTTAAACCCTAAACCCTAGTGTGGAACTCTTAAACTGTAAACCCATTAATGCCAGTCTTTGATGTCTGTTCTCTTAACTCTAAACCCTAATGTGGAACTCCTTAGACCCTAAACTCTGATGTGGAACAGACACTATTAATGCCTAATCAAGAGATGTATGTGCGTGATCTGATGGGTGTGGCTGTGGTTTTTCTGGCAGGGATTTGCAGGTGGACTACGTGGATTTGTTTCTGATTCACTGGCCGTTGAAGTTCAGGAAGGGGACTGGGTTTCCTCCGAGGGAAGAGGACTTCTTGCCGTTGGATATCAAGAGTACATGGCAGGCTATGGAGGGTGTGGTGCAAGCGGGGTTGGCGAGGGCGATTGGCGTGTCCAATTTTTCGTCCAAGAAGTTGCAGGCGTTGCTGGAGTACGCTGTGGTCAAGCCCGCTTGTGACCAGGTAACGCATCAATGGAAGTGTCAGGGTTTAACGTTTGCCTGTGGCACTCATGTGTCTTACCCTCGTATGTTGATGTGAATGTCAGGGTTGAAGGTTTACCTTTGGAGCTCTTGTCTATGTTTCGTGTGTGCAAGTATATCTTATCTTGTATGTCAATGGGAGTATCAGGGTTTAGGGTCTTTGTGCAATTGTGTCTTATCTTGTATGTTGATGTGATTTTATGGGTTTGGAATTTAAGGTTTGCCTGTGAAACTCTTGTCTTCATTTCGTCTGTCACGCGTCGTATGTTGCTTGTCAATGTGAGTGTCAGGGTTTAGGGTTTGCCCGTCAAACTTATCTGCAAGTGCGTCTTATCTTGTATGTCAATGTGACTGTTTGGTTTGGGCTTTGAGGTTTGGCCGTGGAACTCTTGTCTTCATTTCATGTGTGCAATGCATCTTATCTGGTATCAGGGTTTAGGGTTTAAGATTTGCCTCTGGTCGTTTCAGATGTGCAATTGCATCTTCTCATAGGATTCAGGGTTTATCTTCGGAACTCGTTGTCTTTGTTTCATATGTGCATTCTATCTCAGGTGGAGATGCATCCAGGTTGGCAACAACAAACTCTTCGGGCTTTCTGCAAGCCACGCGGAATTCTTGTGAGCGCCTTCTCGTCCCTTGGCGCCCCCGGAACTTTTTATGGAAGAAACGACATCCTGTCTCTGCCAATCGTCCTCGAGTTGGCGTCCAAGCACAAAAAAACTCCGGCGCAGGTTCATCGTCATCTCTCCTTCTTTCCCTTCAAATGGTTGAAGCGCACATGCCAGTGCAAGAATCTAGAGCTGGAAGCGGATCCATAAATTGCACAGATTGACAAATATCTCTATCACGTCTCGAGTTCATTACCATCCCTTGATAATTTATAGCACTTTTGTAGACACAACACCATTAGTAGCCAAAACCTAATGAAAGTGTTGTGGGAGTGCAGATTGTGATAAGATGGGGATTGCAGCAAGGAGTTTGTGTGATAGTGAAAACACAGAATGCAGAGCGAATTGTGGAGAACAGTCAAGTGTGGGATTGGAAGCTGTTGGAGGAAGATTTCAAGAGATTTGATGAAATTCCACAATCTAGAATGCCGGTGCGACTGTGGTGCAACCTCACCACTAGTCCTTACAAATCAGCAGTGGATTTGTGGGATGGAGAATGCTGATGAAACCCTTCATAACTTTAGAGATTTTCCACCTTATGTCGCCTACTGGAATGCAGAACTTGATAAACCTCTTCCTCCCACTCCTTCGGCCTAATACAATGATGATGGTGACAATGTCAGCCAAACACTAAAGGTCCTCAAACACTAACGAAAGGATTCTCTCAACAACGAAATCATTCCAATGGTAACAATGTATTGCTGGGAGCTGGTGCTGTACTCACCTTAGCAGATCCCAATACTAAATGTCAATCTATTTGACTTGCACATATACTACTGCGTTGAGGATCATATGTCACCTCCCTGATGAAGAATTCAGCCACTTCTGATGGAGCTGAATTTGACACACCTGCAACTCATTTCTATCAAGCACGTCAGCTATTCCCTGCGCTAGTTTTCCTTGCACGGTTTTGACACGCTGTAAATACCGAGGCCTGCAACCAGAATGGCGGCACCGAGGAAGAAGCCGGGTGGTAGAGAGGGGGGGACGCCCAAGAGAGGCCAAGGGAGAGTAAAGGCCCAGATGGACAGAGGAATGGAGAGAGTGACGCACAGGGACGACACGATAGCGGAGTAGTTCTTAAGCAAGCTGAGGGAGCAGATGTTGAACACCATGTTCACCATGACGTATAGCAGCGGCACCCAGGGCGCGCCCTCGCAGCCGCTCACCTTGCCGCCCAGGTTGACGAAGCAGGCGCAGCCGTCCTTGAGACTGTGCGGGATCTGGTGGAAGGGCACGCCGCGGAGCATGAAGGCCGCGGGGAGGATCATGGACACAAAGAGCATCTGGAAGAGGGAGCCAAACGTGTTCACCACGAAGAGGTCCAGGTTGCCGCCCTTGAGCTGCTGGGCGCTTTCCTTGAAGATGATTTCTTTCAGGATCGAGGCGGCTGCGAAGAAGAAGGTGGACGTGATCATTACGAGCGGCCGCAGGTAGCCGGACTGCAAGAGTGTGCCCGCCACGACGCCGCTGGATCCGCTTGCGACCACTATGATTACGCCCGCGATCACAAGCAGGCAGCCGCCGATCTGGGCCAAGGAGTAGCGTTTGCCAAGAATGGTTGATGAAAGGACCAGTTGCCAGACGAGAAATACCTGCATTAGATGATACTTGGTGTCAGACTCACATGTGATGGAGCAAACAATCGTGATGCATCACGCTCACATATCGAAGAACTGGTGATGCATCGTCCTCAGACGTTGTAATTTTCAAATTCTAATAACAAAAAGACTAAATGATGCATCAACCCTCACAAATTGATGCATCATCCTCAGACCTTTTAATTTCGACGTAACGCAAGAGACAAAAACCCACATGATTTCTTCGAAACCATACCTGGGCCAAGACAGGGATGATGGCGCCGGGAAGCAGCGCGGCAGACACCATGCCCATGGCGAGCCCCAGCGACTCGAGCGCCCCAATCATCACGAACTTCCCTTTAGGGATCGCCAGCATTTCCTTGGTGACGATCCCGGCGCGGTAGCGCACGAGCAGTACCGACGAATAAGCGAGCACATATGTGACGGTGTTCAACTGCGCCAGGAACAGCGGGTACGCGCGCAGCGGCACCAGCGCCATCTTGTACATCACCTTGTTGGCGCTCGACAGCAGCACCGTCGCCACCGCCGCGCACACGAACTGCACGTCCTTCCGCTCGAAGAACGTGAAATCCGCCGCGGACGACGACGAAGAGGACGAGCTCGAAGCCGCATTGCACACCAAACTAGCATCTTCCCACAACTGCCGCCTCGGGAACGCCACAAAACTGTACTTGGAGGTACCAAACTGTGAAAAACCCGACACGACAATCCGGCGACGCACTCCTAAACAATTCGTTCCTCTCCCCAAGTCCAGCTTCAGTGCTTCGGTTCGCAGACCCAATTGCAGAGAATTCGCTAAACGAACCGCCAACCCGGCCATGGCTCGCAAAAAACACACCCAAAAACTCAAATCTCCCCAGAAAACGCCCCGGCTACATAAAAATCCCCTGCCCCTATCTAATCACACAACACTCCTCACTCACACACCCATGCCTCAAAAAACAAAACCAGAAGCCCTCACTCACTCACACAACCATCTCAACAAAAAAAAAAAAAAAAAACTGAACAGGCTCCCGTTTCATGGATCGGCAATGATTGACCTCCCGATCGCTCTTTCCTCTTCCACAACCAACTTCAGCAACGCAACTCTTTTTAAGTCTCCGCCACCTACGAGCAACGACCACGAGTCGAACACTCTCCACAGTGCACGCTCAGTCTCCGCATCACATCATGATGCTCAGGCCTTCGCCGCCCCGACACTCTTCTGCCAAAAAAGGAAGGCCTTGCCGCAGCTTCGCACGCGCTGTCCACCAACCGTGTGCAGCTCTATTTCGATTTAGCATCTATTGGGTCCCGCACATGGGATCTAAGAGCCTGGTTCCATGCAATAAGCAAAACGCACATGCAACCCGATCGAGCTCCCATCTGGACCCCATCTCGCGTGAAATTTAGTTTTCTGACATTTAAAAGTTACACATTGGGAACGATCGTGCCCACTTGGGAACTCGCTTGGGGACGCACTTGGGAAGATTGGGAACACATGAGAATGATGTGGGAACATGCTGGGAATGGATAAGTTACAAATATGGTAAAAATTGTAAAGTCGAAGAATGATAAACAAATGATTTGGTTAGTAACCAAACTACACTAAACTAGTGTTGCCATGTGACTACACTAAACATCGCATTTAGTGTAGCGCCCAGTAAATGACTTGTAAATGCTATAAGTTTTTACTCTTGATGCCAATTTTTACCAAGAGCACAACTCTCTATAGTATTCAAATAAGAGGATCATCATAAACATAGTTGGTAAAAATATTCACTTAAAGCAAAAACTTATAGCATTTACAAGTCATTTACTGGGCGCTACACTAAATGCGATGTTTAGTGTAGTTTTCCACCTCAACTCGATACGGGTGTGAGGCACCAAACCTAGCCCTGTAGGAGCTGGATTTGGTACCTCACAGCACCGTATGGTGCTCATGTGCGTGTGCTTAATGCCCGACTCGTCCTCTCTGACGGGGTCGGCTTACTTCCATGTAGATAGCTTCTCACCCGACCCGATATAGTAAGGTCGGGTGTAGCTGATAATCTCCGGGGTGATGCAACCGCTTTTCAAGCCCGTCAGCTTCCCCTTTTCTTCCAACATACTGATCAGAGCAAGATGGATTGAGAACTACAAGGTGGGACCTGTTGGATTCTCTTAATAAAAGTAATTGAGGTACAGCTTGGAAGCACCCAAAACGTTGGGTTGATTATAATAGATGATGGGTGTGACTCATGGAAATAGCCCAACATTTTCTTCCCTACATTCTGCAAGTAGGGAAGCTACAGTGATCATTTGGGTCGGGCATTACATGGGGTTTCGCCCTAAATGGGTTGCCGAACGGCGTTTGGAAGTGAACCTGACATGTTGGTCGGTTCAACACTTCAGGTAGGTTAAGCTAAACCTGCGCCAGTAGGACGCACGTTCGGGACCAGTTTTGTATCATGTGCGTGGCCCTTATGTATAGCAGGAACCCTGCCCGGTCGGCCATTACGACGCGGTAGATACCCAACACGGAGAACATAGGCGGTAGCCCGACCTGATGCGGAGGGTATCTCCCTCGCCGCGATGCCCGAGTGGGCAGGGCTCTTGCGGCGTAACACCTACATAGGTTTTGTTGCCCAGGGTTTTTTTGCGTGAGGTGATTTTTTGTAAGCCATGAGTTACGCGGCATGAGGGCTCTGGAAGAGAACGAGCTAGAAACCTTCCCGGGTGTTATGTCACTTGGCACATACACCGTGTTGTTCAAATTCCGTTAGCGCCCCAACCACCAAATTCATTCACTGTGCCCGAGGTTCATGATGTCGCGCGTTGGTTGCGTCTTTAGAATCACATTATTGACCCCGGTCAAGCGTTGCACGAGGCGTCAGGCACTCTTGGCTCGGTCCCAATCAATTGCTGCCACGCTACCCCACGCCATGCTGGCTCCCTCGCCATGTTGACGTTTGCCCACCCGGTCAAATCCGTCCGTCCTTTTACAGTGGCTCCCCCCCATTCGGCCTCCACCTTCCTTTCGCATCCGCCAATTTTATTTTTATTTTTTTGTGAACTTAATTTGCTTTAGATTGATAAATCTGAATGGTCAAGTAGAAAGTTTACACCACATATTGTTGTGGAAAAATTGAAGGGTAAAAAATATAGAGATCTCTTAGTTTTATGTGTGAAAGAAGAAAACAATTTGGTTCCTTGCCCGACAATGAATGACAATGTGTGAAAATGTTTGACTTGGGTTGATATGCTATTTTTCACTAAAGACAAGATTTCTTTTTTGACAACATGAAAGGAAATAATATTACTTGCTAGTACTAAAAATCTCACATTCAATAGCATGTCCTAACAAAAGTTCTTGGAGCTGTCCACTATCCATGTTCAAAACCCTATAGCTTTTCCATCAAATGTTGGATTTAGGAAAAAATTGTACTTCCATTGAGGTTTTAGGAATATTCATCTATGGTAAGAAAATTTAGAGAGGAATGTTATAAATTGACACCGTAGGAAGCTGATCAAACTTCTTAAAAGCCGGTTTTTGACACTTGGTCCTTTGGGGGTTAATGATAGAAGAAGAAACAAATGGGACAAAATCAAGCTTGACACATAGAGGTAACAACCTAGGAAAACCCTTCTATCTATATCTTCTAATGTTTATTCTTTGCATAATTTATATTCAAATGAAGGATAAGACTACCAAGGTCTTCTATTGAGGTGTAGACTGTAGTGGGACCTGTAGTGGTCAAATATAAATGTACTTATATCTAACATATTGGTTCCTAATCCAATTACCTTGTATCTTCATATATTGTAAAATAACAACATTATATCCATCCAATGGTCAATACATAAGGTATCCAGGGATCAGGACTAGGATAGGAATGGAGGAGCGAGCATGGGATGCCAAAGAGCATATTATTTATTTGGGGGCTGGTCTTGCCTTTTCCTACGCGAATGATGATATCCTCCTTTGTTTTGGAAAGGAACGATAGGCCATGATCTCAACGCATGAATGGGAGAGGGAGGGTTGAGAGACATAAGGTATACCCCCATGACTAACGGATTACGCAATGTGCATATAAGAAGAACCCAAATAATAATACATTTATTGTTCAATGATAGTCAATAGAATTACAATCTCGACCCGGGTGATTTCATATTTTTCCGATGAAAATTGAATAGGTTATGAATTTTCAAAGTGTGCTGCCATGTTTGGCCCAATTCTGCCACTAGGTATCCCCTTAGTACCAACCAAAAGTTAGGGCCTTGACATTAATAAACCTTAATTTGGAGCTGGCAAAGGGTGAATGGGTGGCAATGGGGTGGATATGGGGTGGAATTGGGACCAAATATAAAGTGGCGGTGACAGGAATGTGGTGATGATGGACAAAACTGCCTTATACCATATGTGTATCTCTATTGCCAAAAGAGGATCTTGAGGAACTGCCCTTGCCCCATTAGGAACTACACTTGTTTGATATTTAAATGAAACATTACCAAAACAATGACAATTGATTGGTAGATTAACAAGTATATTGCATGGCTTAAACCAACAGGAATAGTGTCCTCTTCCTTAACTATCTAGAGTTAGTAAAAAGAGGGGGTATCTTGTTGAAACTTTGGGTGACTCTACAAATAACTCTTTGAGACTAGATCAAGTGTTGTGCAGATGAAAATTCTATTTTGACTGAAACCGTTCCTTTAGGGACTTCTCCACTCGTTCAAACAATTCCGCAAATATTCCTCCTGCAAATTCAAATTATCGTGCTTAGTACAAACCTTTAATCAAAGTACGTCAAGTATCATGAAGTAAAATCTACAAAACTATCCATGATATCTATTAAGTTATCTCAATTAGTCCAACTCATACTTAGTTCTAATTCTAGAATTAGTCAAGGTTTTCATTATTAGTGATCAAATTACAATGAAGAGTGAGAAGTTTACCACAGTTGCTACCCTTGCTCAAAGAAGCCTTCACTAGCAAAGACCCTGGTGCTTGTTGAAAAACCTGCCACATTTGCATCCATGTTTAGAGGATTGTAACATCCAGACAGATATTATTGTGAAGTCAATAAGATACTCCTCTTTTTGCTGCTCTTTCCTCGCTCTCAATAGAAGAGCTTGGTGGTCTTCAAACTCAACTCAAAAGTGAAGAAAGAGTAGTTTGCGTGAATAGTAGCCACCTTTCCTCTCCGGATGAGATTGAGAACTATTTAGAGCTGGTTTTTATTATTCAATTTATGTTTTTATAAAAAAGTTATCCAATTGAAACTTTGGGTTACTCAACAAATAGCTCTAGATCTCCACTCTCCCACCAAAAGATGGTTGCCCGATGACACTTACCCAAGCCTTAAATGAACGAGTAGTATCCTCAGAGGATACCACCATTTGGGAAGGTGGTTCATCCATTGTCTCCCGTTTCCTCTTTCCAAGGACATCAAGAGCTTCCACAGAATCTGGAAGAAAACCCTGAGCACAAGCCAAAATCATCCAGTGGAATGTCAATCAGCAGGACATAAGGGTCCAGAATTAGAGTTCTTTGTAAAGTCACCCAGGGTTTCAGTATCATATTCTTCTTGTTTTTTTGTTTTGGATACTTGAAATCACGTCTAAATCAATCTAAAATTAGCTCAAAGGAGAGAGAAAGGAGTGCTATTTGTGAGGACAAACTCTTGCTTCACTCTCAAAGACAGTTGTAGAGTTTTGACTTGAGAGTTTGGAGACCACCAAGCCCTTACATTGGAGAACACCACCAAGCTCTTCCACTGATCTAATAACTATTAAGAGTGAGAAAAGAGTAGTATAATAAATAAAAGAGGGGCGTCGAAGACTGTAGGCTTATTTGAAAAATCACCCAGAGTTTCAGTACAATACCCCCTCTTTTGATTCTAATACTACTATTTCCTCACTCTTAAGCTTAGTGGTCACTAAACTCAAATTAAAAGTAAATTTGACCGCCTTTGAGAAGGAAGAAGAAGAGGTCATGAATCTTAGCCGCCTCTTTTCCTCTTTGAGAGGATTATAGAAACTAAGAGTTATTTAGAACTGATTTTAGAATGAAAAAAAGAGGTCAATAACCGTGGCAACTCTGCCTCACTCTGCAAACAACTCTGACACATCTCATTAAAGCTCAATTAATAATTTCTAATAAAGGGCCAAAAGGGAAACTCCCAATATTCTAGTTCTATTCATAGTGTTCATTTTTAGACTGAGTTAAAATGAACGAAGTACCATGACAAGGGATGTGGACAGAGAGAAATGCATACGGATATAGAGAAGTCAGGCACGCTGACGGTGCACAAAGCACCAAGAGATTGGAGCTGCGTCGCGAGAGCCTGCAGCATGTCCACCGCAGTGCATCCCCTCCCAAGGCCCTGGGAAACGCCCAAAAAAAAGTGTTAATAAGTTAAATGATTTTAAGGAAAGAGCATGAAGTAAACAGATGCCGAATTGAAAGTGTAGAAGAAGAAAAAAGGTTTGGAGTTGAAGAAGAAAGGTTTAGGTTACAGGGTTTAAGGTTTAGGCTGTAATAACATAGCTGCGTCTTGGAGTGGGGCATGATGGCTAGGACTACTCTGAAGCAGGAATTGGACAAAAACCAAATTGAAAGTGTAGAGGTAGAAAGGTTAAGAGCATACTGATACTAAGGCTGCAATACATGCTTCGAGTGGGAAAAACTAGTCTGAACCATAAAATTGTACAAAGACCAGATTGAGAGTGTAGAAAAGAAGAGGTTTAGGGTCAAGGGAGGAAGACCAGTATTCTAATCATGACACAAAAATTACCTCCAGCATGAAAGAGTGGTTACTCTTATTCAATCCAGGGTTCTTCTTCACAACAGCAGGAGGCGGGGTGAAGGACCAAGCCAGGCCCCACCGCGAGGTTCGCCCCTGAACAAACTCCGTCGTGCGCACCGCAGCCGCTCCCATCGCCCAAAGCTTCGCTGACAACCCCTTGAGCGTCACCTTGCGCCCCACCATCGTAGTAAACCAGCTGCCAAAAAAAAATCATTAAAACCTTCATTTACAGGCACATCAGGAACGGTTTATGATTTCAACAAGATCATGATACGCACTGAATTTCATGCTTCAGATGTGCACTGTCTTCAATGATGCGTGCCACGAAGGCCTCCTCTCCTCCTGGGCACACCATCTCCGCCGCCGTTCCACCACAGGCGGTGCGAGGGTTCAAGTTGGCCTCCTCCATGCTTGCGAAGAAAGGGGGATTGCACATGCAAAAATCAAACCGCTCCTCCTCGCTCACAACTCCTACAAGCACACCTGAGCTCATCTCCTCAGTATCATTTCCAGGTTCACCGGTTAAAACCAAAGGCTCCTCATCTGGATCATGACCAGAGCATTGATCAGTTTCAGTTGCAGGAGGTTCTTGTGGCTCGAACTCCTTTGGGTCTTGGACTACTGGCTCATGTTTCGGGGGTGGAAGAGCAGGGCCGATCACATCATGAGTAGAAACATTAAGATTAGTTTCGTCCACATTCAGTACGGCACTTCGGATCTCGATCAGGGGAGAGATGTGAGGGTTGGAATCCACGTTCCACTTGGCCCACTCCAAAGCCACAGGTGTGATGTCTGCACAGCCAGACGAGAATTTATCAATAAAAACCTGAAATAGATCACTAAAAATCGTGTACCAATGGAAAGAAGAAAGCTTACCCTACAACATAGACTACTTTGAATGCACATAAGAAGTTCCTATTCCTATCTATCAAGGTTTGAAGTTCCAATTACGTTTGTAGATCAATACTAGATTTGCAGATGACGAGAATAATCAAAGGACATTGTCATAAGTTGATCCTTACTTGTTGTATAAGGATCAACAAGTAGGCAGATCCTGACACGATTCTCAAGTCATGTTCTGGAGTTGTGAGTAGACCTGTCCATTGATGCATACGGTGAACCTACCTGAGATGCTACTTGAGGACAACCAATTACGTCCATGATGATTATATGGAAGCTCTAACCAGTTAAGGAGGACATCAACTGAGACATTCTAGCACTGATTTAGTGATGGAGAGTAGTAGTTACCTGTGGCGACGAATCTCCAGCCATGGAGGGAGACGCCCAGCAGCGGGTAGATGCAATTCGCTCCGGTGCCTATGTCGATGCCGGCCACGAGGTGATCCCCGGAACCACCGTGCCACGGCGCTGGAGCCAAGGCCAGCAGGTCTTCGATCCAGTGGATGTAATTTGCGCGGTTGGTGACTGCAGGGCATAGCTGCCCATCAGGAATCCACCTGCACATGCCACCAATGACATGTCTCGTCAAAGCAAGCTCATAAGCTAAAATACTCCTAGTGCCTGGTCCCATCGAAGTGTCACCAGATCAATATTGCCTTCGGTACAAAGTTCTAGCGTATGCTGATGCCATAGTCTCTACTTCTTAACCTAAACCCTAAATTCCAGCACACAGGTTGATTTCAAACAACTTGCACAAACCCCACAAGTTTCCAGTGCTCCACATCCTTTAACATCGACTAAGAACACCAAAAACCTACCCTTAAACCCTGAACCCTAAATTCCAAAAACTAACCTTAAATCCTAAACCCTAAATTCCAAAACTCAGATTCATATACCTCCAATCCACAAACCCGACATGAAATTCGAAATTCCTCTCCAATTTTATTTTTTTAAAACATACCCTCAAACCCTAAATTCCAGGACACAAGTTCATTTCAAACAACTTGCACAAACCCACAAGTTTCCATCCTTTCACATCGGAAAAGCTAAGCCATCTTCTGACCATGAGATGCCGTAGTCGTGGTGCAGCAGCGCCCTGGTGAGCTCGCGCGTGGCGCTGAAGTCCGTCCAGTCGATGCGCGCCTTGTTCTGCTGTTGCGGGTTGTTGGTGTAGGTCACGTACTGCTTGAAGTCGGGGTAGAGCTCCGCCAGGCGGTGGAAATCTGGCGGCTTCTCCGCGTACTTGTTCCGCGGATGCATCTTCCTCCTCTCCATGGCAACTTAAGTCCTCACACGTTCAACACTATACAGATTAGGGATAATGGGGGAAAATGTAAGAAAGGAGGCAGTGAACACCTCCATGTAGTGCTAGCTCTCCTTATCCAGTACAGAAACCCGAGGAACATACAATGTTCGAAGATCCTCAACTCTGGCTCTCTTGTTGCATTGCAGACACTGCCAATGAGCTCAACACACAAATCAGCACCAGGATCTCAACTTCAATCTCATTATAAAGATGATGATACTCACGTGCCACATTAGAAGATGGTGTCTCATGGGATACAGGAGGAATCACTTCTGGATTCTCCTCTTGAACGGTGGGAAGGGCGGTTTCCTGTTGCGGAGAGCTGCAAGGTGCATCTCTTCTTCGCCAAGGAAAACTCTAAACCTTAATCACATAGAGACACATCACACAGAGTTCCTGTCAAGCAGATCCCAAACCTTAATCACATACAGACACACGCTTCATAGAAACCTCAATCATGCTGACATTTTATCCAGGCAAACCCTAAATCCTTCCAAAATCAGGCAACTCACCCTGCAAGGCACCGGCCGCCTCGTCCTCGGCGGCACTGGAGCTGGAGGCGCCGTGCGAGGGACCCGCGGCGTGACGCCGACCGTGCGAGGGACGCAGCCGCTTCGAGGAAACTGACAATCTGTACTAGTGCAAGCACATGACTCTCATCACTTCTGTCAATCCGGCAAGCATGTCGAGTTCGTGTGTGCATTCATTAAACCCTAACCCTAAAACCTAAAACCTAAAACCTAAACCTATGCTTTCTGCAATGAAAACAACTTGTTTCGTGATCGGGCAATGTAACAAGCTTCCTGATTGTGTCTTCTCCTTAGAGTTGAAGGTTCCAGAAACATAGACAATGCTCATCACAATCTACCACTACCGTAGACTCCTCTTAGATCCAATCCTTGGCACCCTAAAATCCTAAACCCTAAACCCTAAACCCTAAACCCTAAAACCTAAAACCTAAAACATAAAACCTAAAACCTAAAACCTAAAACCTAAAACCGAAAACCCTAAACCTAAAAACTAAAACCTAAAACCTGAAACCTGAAACCTGAAACGCTAAGTTTAGAGCCTAAAACCCTAAATCTTAAAACCAAAAACCAAAGGAAACCTAAAAACTAAAACCTAAAACCTGAAACCTGAAACCTGAAACCTGAAACCTGAAACGCTAAGTTTAGAGCCTAAAACCCTAAATCTTAAAACCAAAAACCAAAGGAATCCTGAGTTTAGATCCTCAAACCCTAAACCTAAAACCCTTAAACCTGGTCTGAGTTCTTCTTCTTTGTGGACTCATTTGGATTTTTGAAATTAAAGTTTTTCCTGAAAGTCATTTTGAAAGAGGAAAGAAAAGAGAAGGATTGGGAAAGAAAAGAAAGAATGTGAACATGAGGAGTTTCATGCTCCCTTTTTCTACGCCGATGAGATGCATGAATAGTATGACAATCTCCCACATCGTGAACATGGATGAGTGTAGGACAAGGACAGATAGCAATCACGCACTTGAATGGCAAGGACGAAGATGGAGTCTCACTGTCGTCCGCACAAGAGTCACACCTTCGGACAACTCAGCCGCGATGCGAAAGTGTAACTGATTGCACCCACATGCTCTGTATTATAGATATGGTAGGCCAACAGATGCATTATTATGAGGTTCCATTCCATAAGTAAGCGCATCCCTTTCTCGTTTCTTGGGCTTGCGTGAGTGGTTGGTGAAATGTCAAACAATTGAAAGTAGGGACACTTTCACAAGAAGGGTCGATTACAGGTACTTTTACCATACATGTGTTTTGGAACCCAAGGGTTGGATTTGGTGGAAAACATCTGCCATAATTTTCAGATATTGTTTGTGAAAGGTAAGATAAAATTCTGAGTGAGAGAATGACTCTTCAAGATTTACATTTTTTTGGTCATATATCTATTCTTAGAAGTGAACAAATAGTGTCAAATACAACCCTTGGCCCCAAGTCCTTCAATGCACATGAGCTAATGACATGACTCATAACTGCAAACAATTTGATCTAATGTAGTGCGTGAGTGACCTACTATAGTTATATATAGTATATGTAGAATGAGAAATGACACTTGTCACAGTCCTGACACTGAGAGTACTGGTACATATGGTACCCTTGAGGACAACCTGGTAATAATCAATACAACTATCCTGAATATCACCCTTTCCTTTTACAGTAAACAGGTGAGCATGTACCCCTGAACAAAAGTTGTATTCCTTGATTTGTGTCAATTTTAAACTTTTTTACAACATTCTTGGGCTGCCCAAGGAAGAGCAGGGACCACAGGCGAAACCAGATTAGCTCGTGGCAACCTCAGTATCAGCCTGGAGTGCAAGTTTGGATTTTTCTTTTATAAAATTTGACACAAGCAAAGAGAACCTTTACTGCAGGAAAGATAAAATACAAGGAACACCCCACCAAGGCCGGCAAGACGAGGCACGAGACTTGGGCCAGATTCGGTGTTAGTGAAAGAATGGGGATTAGGGCCGCTTCACACTTGGTGGCCAAGTCAAGTGGCCGTCGATTTCCACCAACGAGATTGCTAGAATGGCCAAAGTCCGGACTTTGGGCCTTCACACTTGTGCCCAAACTCCAAAGGCGGTTGTCCTACATGGCAACACTTTTGGGTTGTTTTGGCGCCAAAGCAATGGCCTCTCGAGCAAAACTTGGATCACCCATTTTAGTCGACCCAAACTACAATCGAGAGTCCGTCGAATTTTAAAATAAAATATTCAAAAACTGACAAGATCTAGACCTTTAGATGAAAGAGGCTGAATTTTTTGGCTGGATTTTTTGGCTGATTTTTTTGGACTAATTGTTTTTGGCGTAATGATATGGGGTTTTGACCTTTGAACTTGGCCTTCGGGGCTTCACACCACGACCGGCCAAACCTTCAATCTATATTATTTAATGTATTTTTTTGGCCAAAAAAGTTTGGCCTCTTGCCATAGTTTGGCCACTCATTTTGACGGGCGGTCACTCGACTTGGGCATAGTGAGAAGCGGCCCTTAGTGTTATAGTTAGAGTTGCTAGCATACAACCGCCAATGAGGTCTCTCATTGGCCCACAAGGCAAGCACCTCGTTGCAGCATCTCATATCCTTAAACTTCTTCAAGAATTTGGCACTCGTCTCTGGAGCTTGCATGCATTTGACGCAAGTCTTTGTCCATGCCGCCCGCCCATAGTCAATCACACTGAGCCAAAGCCGAGTGCAGAGTTTTGGATTAGACCATCTCGCCTTGTTAAAGACCATGTCGTTGCGTGTGCTCCACAAGTGCCACATAATGATGCCACAAATGAGAAGCCATATTCAGCTAACGGCTTTGAATTTGCGGGGAATTCGATGGGAATGACAATCTCGTGTTTTCATATGAATCGCAAGTTTTGGTGACCAACGGACAACGGTGGCACGCTCCCATCCACGTTTTCTTTCTTACAAGAGGAGGGGCTTGCATGTCTCAAAGGCCACTTCCAATGGTTGTTTTGAATGCGCCTTGAACAAAGGAGCCTGCGTACATGGCAATTCTGCGTAAGAGCACGTGGAAGAAGTTGATTCATGACCTCCGTGCCCCATCGCCATTGCTCCAACGGCCTTGTGCGAGATCGCCCAGATGAGACCGACTTCTTTTCTAGCACGTCCAACGTCCCATGTGTTGAGCCAACAGAGTCTGTATGAGACTGGGAGAATGTTGCTTCATTTCTTTTCGACCAGTGATAGGAGCTGATGTCTTCTTCTTAGGATGATTTGTCCTATTTTGGTCGTAAGATGCATGAAGGGTACGGCCCCTTGCCTTTGATAATGTTTGGGGTCGGACTCCAAATTGTCGCTCCTTCTGTAGTAGAGGTGGATTGCAGTTTTCTTTGGGGCTATGTGTCACTATGACCACTTGTACTATGTGGATATACTCGGTACGGACAAAAGCAAGATCATCACCTCTTGATTCCCACACGGCCCTGTGAGACCAAACTTCCCCTTGAATGGGCTCAAGATGAACAAGTTTGGATTTTTAAAATTTTAAACAGCGACCATGATTTGATGATGCCTGAGCTCGACATGACATGATAGAACTTGTATGATATTCTATTTTATTGTGGCTCTTGATGCCATGAATCCAATGTAGTTGCATAATGGTAGGCACCACAGCCTTGGCGTAGTGGTTTGAGTCATGGTACATAGATGAGGTGGTTGTGAGTACAAGTCTCCATCCCAAAGTGGTGACTACCACCATGGTCCACCCAACTATGGTGGGGTCTTAAAACCTCATTGTATGGGTACCAAAAAGCCCTTGGCGGATGACATGTCGATTGTCTCCAAGGCATTTAGTGTACGGAAGCACTTAGTGTAAAAAAGTCTTTATCCTCAAACCCACTATAGTTCAGAATTAGCTCTATTACACTACCCTATGTCCCGTGACCATAGGCTTTGTCAAGAGTACAATCAAACACTACATTCACCTCGGTTTCTAACGGGGACCGGAGTTCTACTTCCTACTTTTGCATTATGGTAAAGATGTTAATGATTTACCCTTTGTACATATGTTGAAATGGAATAACTATAGATGCTTTTATACAAAGGATCGATTACGAGTATATTTACTGTACATATTACGATTTTGTACACAATGCTACTATGAAGTATAAATAATTCATACAACAATCATTTTTCAAGTCTTATTAGAAGAGGAAAGGGAGGGTGGTATTTGAACGTGGCAAATAATAGAGCAAAAGAAAATCTCATGTTACATTTTCAATTATTCTGAAATGCATGAGAAGTATCAACATTCAATATTCTAGGGCCCTATTCAATGCAAGCTAAAGCCCCCCCACACTAACCCAAGTTTCCTAAGAGTTGACTCATAGTTCTCCTACACCAGTCTCAAACCAAGATATCTTCTCTATATGGTTATGGTTATTATATTTGTTTTAGTCCTATGAGCTTTTTTCAGAGCATGGGTCCTTGTCTTAATAGCAACTAGGGCCATGTGGGATATATTTAAACCATGTAGATGGATGGTAAAGGAAGGGGGGTGTGCACAAAACCTAGCTCCTATATTCATATTGGAGGGGTCGCTATTTAGACCAGGGTGGGGACGTTGGGGTAATTTAGGCCGCAGTCCCCAAATTTGGCAGGAAAAATTCCAAAAAAAAAACTATTGGACCCTCAGAATTAAAAAAAGCCAGAAAGAAAGGCATACCCTGACTCACTTTCACATGACATCCATCTACATAAAATAAAGAGGTACAGCCATGGGGTTCATAATTGTGGCCTTCAAATTTTGGAGGATCTACAAGTTTCTTGCCAAATTTGGCCATATAAACCCCCCATTTGTTATAGTTTTTACAATGGGCCCCACCTACAAAAAAACAAGGGCAATTTGTCCACAACCCACTTCCAAAAAAAAACTTGTGTTACCAATTTATGTACCACATTTTAGACATCCATACACCTAGTAGTCAATGCTACGGACAAAAATCTAGTTTCACTTGATAATCAAAGTTGTAAAGGCACCACAACCTTGGTGTGGTGGTTTGGGTCATGGCACATCGGTGAGGTGGTTGTGAATTCAAACCTCGGCGCTAGCGTGGTGCCTACCACCAACTATGGTGATGGGTCTTAACCCCTAAAATTCTTTGCGATTTTCTTGTCAAAAACACTTCAAAACTACATATTCTAGTAAACGAGAAGGTAAGAGTAAAAAAAATCTTCCATTACTATTTTTAACCGTAAGATCTTAATTTAGAATATGACAAAAACAAGTGGTAATTTTCTCAAATTTTTTCACCATATGAATTAGAAGATTATAGTATTTGAAATGAAAAACATAGTCATTTTGGGACCATTCAAAACAGGATCAGCACACTATGTTTCCTCATGAAAAAATATCTCTTGCATCTTTTCTTTTGAGGAGATTTTACCAAATAAAAATAGACCATATAAGCTATACTTTCCCCAAATTTCAAATGAAATAATAGTGTGTAGCATTCTCAAATTAGTATTGCAAGTAGAAGGGATTTAAAACTTGCTTATTTGCATTTTATTTTTTTGTAAATTGTGGATCTTGAAAATTCAAAATCCAAACGGTGAAATTGAAGTTTCATACTCCTTTTCAAAGTAGAAAAAATAAAAAGTACAAAAAAACAAAATCTCTATCTTTTATATGGCAAAGAAGAATTTTTTTGGCACCTTGCCCGAAAAGGTGTGAGAACTTTGATTCTCTTTTAAAAAAAGACAAAAATTCCAAAAGTAGTTTTTTTTTCAAAATCACCGAATAGTATAATATTAGCTTCTTGTAAAAAAAAATCATAAATAATGGAGTGTTTTTGCTATGTTGCCCGAGGTGCCCGACGAGTAGGAATTTTTACTTTGGGCATCATATCTTTTTTTCCCAATGTCCAAATGATGAATAAATTAGATCCCCATGAAGCTCTAACATTACCACACCTTCAAAAAAAAGTTTCAATAAAATATATCTAAAATTGACATCATAGGAACCTGCCCAAATTCTCAAAAAACCCGTTTTGGGACAATTGTCTTTTAGGGGTTAAGACCTCGTAGTGTGCCCCAAAAGCCATGAGGGGGGATGACATGTCGGTTGTCTCTAAGGCTCGGTGTAGGGAATCACCCAATGTTGAAAAAGTGTTTACCCTCAAAGGGGGAAAGTAGCTCTATTACACTAACCTACGTCCCGGAACAATAGGCTTAGTGAAGAGAATGATCAAACACTACATTCACGCCGATCACCTTCCAGAACCCCGGGAGTTCTTCTCCTTGTCAAATAATAATCCAGTTCTTTCTTTTTTTCTTTTTTGGTTGTATGGATTTAAGTATAAGGTTAGGCCTCCCATAAGCAACAAAAATCCATAGCCAACGCCTATAAAATTCGGGTATATCCAACCCTCTTTCGTCCCATTACCACCAACTCAGCTCCAAACGGAGGTTTGCTACTAGTCAAGACCCTTACTTTTGGTCGTTGGTTATGGGGGTACACGTGCTTGCCACCCACCAAACATGGCTGCAGAGTTTGAAAATTCATAACTAATTCAGTTTTCATCAAAAAATAAGAAATCACTTGGGTTGGAATTGTAATTCTATTGGCTATCACTGAAAAATAATAGTATAACTATCTCCTCTCTCCATATATGCACATACATTCATGCCGGTCACCTTCCGGAACCAGAGTTCTTCTCCTTCTTGTCAAATAATTATCGAGTTTTTTTTTTGTTTTTTTTGGTATGGATTTGAAGTAGAAATATTTTCTATAGTACCTTTTCTACAGTAGAAAAGAAAAAGTGCGTCACCATTCAACCCAATAGCTGACACACACATTGAGGGCCGCTTCACACTTGGTGGCCAAGTCGAGTGGCTGTCGATTTCCACCAATGAGACTGCTAGAATGGCCAAAGTTTGGACTTTGGGCCTCCACACTTGTGCCCAAACTCCAAAGGCCATTGTCCTACATGGCAACACTTTTGGGTTGTTTTGGCGCCAAAGCGACGGCCTCTCGAGCAAAACTTGGATCGCCCATTTTAGTTGACCCAAACTACAATCGAGAGTCCGTCGCATTTTTTAATAAAATAATCAAGAACTGACAAGATCTAGACCGTTAGATGAATGAGGCCAAATTTTTTGGTTGATTTTTTTGGCTGATCTTCTGTGGCTGGTTTTTTTCGCTGATTTTTATTGGCTGTTTCATTTTTGGCGTAATGACATGGGGTTTGGACTTTGGACTTGGCCTTCGGGGCTTCACACCACGAGTGGCCAAACCTTCAATCTATATTATTTATTGTATTTTTTTGGCAAAAAAGTTTGGCCTCTCGCCATTGTTTGGCCACTCATTTTGATGGATGGTCACTCGACTTGGGCATAGTGTGACTCACCTAGAATCTCCCCAACCTCACAAGTGAACCACCAAAATCCACCTGAGCGTGCACAATAAGTCAAGTTCCTTCCTGGCATTTACACTGCTCTCTACCCAAGTCATCAAGTGCCCTGCCTCTATTTCCGTCCCCATTTTAGTGCAAACATAGAATTGTTCGCTCCAATTAAAAATAGGGCACATTGTTCCATTTTGCAAGTACAAACATAGCAACTTCTCCGTACAGATTTTAGCAACTTCTCTGCTCAAATAGCTGACCTCTACCTACTCCCCTTTGCACTACAGTACTCCCCTTTGTCAGACCCAGCGAACTTTTTGTTGGCGAATTTTCGCCAGAAACTTAGCTGATAAATGACCTGGCGATTTTTACACATTCGAAATGAATGGATTTGGGGTCCCACGTAGCCACTCACGGTTTAGGGTTGATTAGATGGGAGCCTGTCTCGCCGCCATAGTGGCGCTGCTTGTCGCCGTCGCGCACCGCCCCTATCGTGTCTTGGCAGTTTGTTCCCCTCCTTCTCCTGTCCAACGCACGCCAGACACTACGTATTTTTGCGCGTCATCTTCAGCAATAGTGCACCCAAGATTAGGTTACGGTTGCCAATCGAAGCACTTCCTTGCTTCCAGAGTTCGCCATAAGCGAGACGATGTAGAGTTTCTGTCGCCAAGTTCCATGATTCGCTGTGAATGCGGCGGTGATGGCAGCGGGTGTGGCGCGCATTGGACAAGAGCAGCGGGGAAGCTTTGCTGGTGGGAGCGAGGCAGTGTGATGGAGACAATGGTAGAAGCCTAAGAGGGTGTCCGAGTGTGCAATGAGGTTTAGAGACTGCCGAGGCGGAGGAGGTCGCTTCTGCAAACCGCGTGATTGTTCTCACGAAGAAGGCTAAACCATCCGCCAGTTCAGACTCTGATGTGCAGATTCTTGACGCAGCCATCGGGAGTCACATGATCAAGGCCGCACGGCGCAGGCGGTAAAGCTATGTACACAATCGAACACAGCTATGAAAGCTTGGGATTCCGGATAAACGAGCATACTTATGTTGCACACATGTTGTGTGCTGATTCAGAGAAAAAGCTCTCTCTTAGTCGGTCTCATTTGTGTCATGTGGTTACCTCGGTGAAGGGTCAATGTAAGGATGTTGCCGAAATATTGATATATGAGTTGGAAAAGCGCTTTCATGATTCCGATGTAATGAATGCTTTGTCTATAAACTTTCCTCAGTTTTGGTTGCAGTAGAACTGTGATGAGCTTTTTGGTCTTCACATGAAGACCTTACGGCATCACTTCTGTGCGATAAGACATGTAAATTGGGGGACCAAAGACAAACCTAAGATTGTTCAAGTGGATCTCTTCTTGGATGCTCGGTCACTTGGGCTGCAGACAAACTTGTTCAAGTTGACAATGAAATCCAATTCTCATGCCGCGATGGAGGGACTGCGTGATAGGAATCCGGTTACCAAGTTATAAAAGGAGGTGGGACAGAGCAGTCTTATGCTTAGCCGCTTGTCCGAGTTTTTTAAACTCGCAAACATTGCCATATGTGATGTGCTGGGCAGCGTGGACATTCTCTACACTTGGCTTCATGAAGTCAAAAGTCCGCAACCGCTTGGGCGGTCATCTGGATACTTGTGCTAATTTTTTGCTCAACCTTTCTATTCGCAGGATTCTTTTCCTTATGCAGCAGCAATCACACACTAGAGGGAATCTCATCAACGACTAGGTGTTGGACTGTAATCTTAAGCTCTGTTTCCATGATGACGGCAAGTGTTTGATGCTTGAGATTTTGTGAACAAGTATATTAATTGGGTGTGGGGTGGGGGGACTGGCTGTTGCTATGGGCAGGGCTTTCTTAGCTGGGGTTCAATTCCCCCAGACAGTAAGTGATTATGTCATCTTTTTACACATTGTTGTCTTTGTACATGTTGTATTTAAGTAACTCTGAACTATTCTCAACTGATTCATGTCTATCATGTTGTCGTGTTTGTCTTAGTGTCATGCTTGGATTTATGTCATGCTTCATTTGTATCATGGTTGTATTGCATTATGTTTGCATCATGTTTCTAACATGTCGCCACAATGGCACTTCAATTTTCATAAACATCGCCAGAGAAGAGAACATGTGTTCATTGAAGCAGGCAAAAGCGGCGTCATGAAACAGTTAGGGAGCCAGATTGCTTACATGCTGCAGAAGAATATGTAAAAAAAATTTGCCACTTCAGTAATTCTAAAATCAATCTAGGAGCCAGATTTTCTTACTAATATCAAGAAAAAATCGCCAGGATTCATTCTACACTTGAATGAATGGCAGCTACTCGCACTACCTAGGTTTATCATTAAAAAAATCGATGGCTCAAGTTCTCACATGTAAAATTCGCCCAACATGTTTATTTTGCGTCAAAACAACAAAGTAAAGTAGATTAGCCCCACTCTTCTCTAAATTTGATATTTAGTAGAGGTTTGCTACAGTTGGACCTCTTAAAATGATACTCATTGAGAGTGGAAAAAAATGTAACACTTATCGAGAGTATCTCTTATTAAAAATAATATTTATAAAAGTTTAAAAAAAAACTGATAACACTTATCGAACATAACATTTATAAAAATTCAAAAAACAAATCATTACACTTATTGAATAAAACATTGATAATTTTAAAAAAATTAAACCATAACACTTATAAAAAATAACAATTATGAGCTTGAAAAATAATATTGTAACATTTTCAAAAAACATTTATAACACATCAAAAAATAAATCTATAACACTTACAATAGGAAGACTTTAAATAAAATTTTATGAAAATAAGGGATAAAAGTTAAAACAAACTAAAAATGATATTTATCAATTAAGTCGACTAAAAAGAAGAATCTATCTTGGTATGGCGAGATTCTTTCATACGCCACATAGAAGCTTTCATCTGAAGCGAGCAAATGTTCTTCACATCTGACAAAACATTTTCCCGTTATTGCTCCAAAAATGTCTGCAAGGTCTCAAGAGCACGATCTGCAGCTTCTAATCCAACTTGTTGTATTACACCTTCACTATTCACCATATCCTCATCTAAATCACATTGCTGATAATCAGAGGGTAGTGAATCTATGATATCCTAATCAATAGGTTCATAAGGATTGTTCAAATCAAATTCAAATACAAAATTGATGAACTCCTAAGCATCCATGACTTCATCCTCTGTAGTCTCAGATGACAACAATGTCAATTGTTTTAACAAAGCTACAACTTCACTAATTTTGTTCAGACGTCTCGCTTCTTCTCTCTCGTTGTGAACAAATCCGGAAAGAACACCTGTGTAAATCCAACAGTCTTGAATTGTTTGAGGTGTAACTCCAACACGCCATGCTCTCTCAGCTATAACCACTGCTTGATAAACATCAATGCTAAAATCTCTTCCAGCCATAATACAGTCTATTTGGTTTTGTATCACTAACTTTTGGTAACGAGCCTTAAAATATGCAATAATACCTGCATCCATAGGTTGAAAACAACTAGTGGTATTTGGTGACAAGTATACTAACTTTGTTATCCTCAACCGTGAAGCCACATTTAGCACTTGATGACCAGAAAAGTTAACAACAAGTAGAGCTACTTTCTCTTTCCCTGTCAAAACCATCCTTCTCTCAAAATCTAGTATAAATCACTCAAAAATATCAGTAGTCATCCATGCTTTCTTGTTAGCAGCCCACATAATGCCTAAATTTTGTGGATTATCAATGTGCCAAGAAGTAAAAGCTTGAGGCTTGTGGTACTAGTTTATAACTAATAGAGGACAAATACTACCATCAGCATTTGTAGTCAAGGCTACCGCGATACGCTCCTTCTGTTTCTTCTTCCCTATCACTCGCTTCATAGCTAAGGTATGGTTGGGCTCCAACCTAAAAAAAAGACCGGCCTTGTCCATGTTGAAAACATCACTAATGTTGTGCTCAACTACAATGGCCTTAATACTCTCCATCTGCACCAAAATTATTGTTGAAGTATCTCCTAATGCATCCTCTCCGTGACGAACATAACCCTTGATGTTAAATCTTCTCTTAAATGTCTCTATCCATCCACTCAAAAATTGAAGTTCCTTCTCACTGGCATCTCTCACCATCAACTGATATAGCCTCTTTGATGTAGCTATCACAAGATCATATGATAAGGTCGCACCCTTCTCCTCCATTCTAGTGAACCAATCAAAAGTTGTTGCCTCCAATTCTGGACATTGTGCCTTCCTCATACGCTTGGAAGCACCCGAAGTACCAACACCTGCAGCGATAACCGATGCCTTCGGTTTCAATAACCTCCCAATAGTCAATGCAGATGCAAAATTGTTGAACTTGTGATTTTTCCACTCAGCCAATGCCTTGTGTGAAAATCTTGCAACCTGCAGCCAAGACCTCCTCATGATAAGAAATGATTTCAAGTTGCTCCTGCAATGAGAACTTACGGCCCTTGACCGTGGCAACCTTTGGCCGAGGCGCAAGAGACAAAACCGGTAAACTCATCCTTAGTACTTAATTATCCTACTTGCACCACTCTATAGTAATAAAATTTGCTCATTAAATTAAAAACTTTGTTTTTTTGTTTTTTTAATAAAACTCTCTCTTAGTCACACCCCAAGCCCTCTCCCTCTCCTCCAAACCTCTCTTCTAAAATTAAAAAAATAAAACCATTGTTCCAGCCCTCTCCCTAGTCTTCACTACATCAATCCCCTCTCCCCCACCCGTAAAATTGCCCCCCTAAACCCCCCTTAACCGCTCCCTACCCTCCCTACATCACACCTAACCCCTAAATGCCCATGGCGGTTTCACACCAAAACACTTTAAAACTGCTTGTTCTAGCGCAATGAATAATGAAGTTACCAAAACGTTTTATTTCTACATCTAACCGTAGGATCTAAATTAAGATTTTAAAAAAACTTCCTCACAAAATTTCATAAACTTTGACCGCACGGATTGAAAGAGAATAGTGTTTGAAGTAGAGAAAACCGTTCTTTTTCTTCCCTGCGTTGAGTGGATCATCAGACTTTGACTTCACTCGGTGTCAAAATTTGCACTACACGAGGTCTGAAAACATAACCATCATGTTAATCATGATGTTATTTCCTACCACACCAATTTTTAGAGGTAGAGAAGGGGTGTAGCATATTCAAAACAAATGTGCAAGTAATGGAGGTTCAAAAATTGCCAATTCACGTTTTATTTTTTTGTGAACTAAATATGTTTTGGAATGATAATCCGAATGATCAATACAAAGGTTAAGACCACATCTTGTAGTAAAAAGAATGAAATGTAAGATGTATGAAGATCTCACAGTTATATGTGGTAAAGAAGAAGTTTTTTGGTACCTTGCCCAACAATGTGTGACAATGTGTGAAATGTTTGACTTGAATAAAAATGCTATTTTCCACTAAAGACATGACTTTTTATTGACAATATGAAGCAAAATAATATTACTTGCTAGTGTTGAAAATATCACATTCAATAGAGTGTCCTAGCAAAAGTTTTTGGAGGTGGCCGACGTGCCCGGTCTCCCCATTTGAAAACCAAAACCCTATAACCTTTTCATAGAATGTCGGATTTAGGAAAAATTTGGAGTCACACGAAGCTTTTATCAATGTCCATCTATAGTAGAAATTTCAAAAAGGAATGTTACAAATTGACACCATAGGAACTTGCCCAAACCTTCAAGAGTCCCCCGAGGGGGCTCTTGGGCCTTTAGGGGTTAAACCCTAACGCTCCCCGACCCTCCCCCAAACCCGATTGTATGTCCTTCCTCGCACATCGTCACTTTTAACCGCCCTCTCTCCCAACTCTTCACCGCCCTCCCTCAAACTATCATAGCACCTTCTTTCCCTCTCTCACTAACACTTACAAGTTCTTCCCTTTACTAACCCTCTTTCTTCAACAACTATAGTGTAATGAGTAATTAAATAATCATATTTAATTGTAATAAACAACATCTTAGGTGCCATACATATGGGATAATTACATGAAGTAGCACCAAATTTTTGGCTCTAATATCAATATATATTATAGTGTTTTTAAAAATTATCACTTACCGAGGTGCATTTAACAAAGAAGGGAGAGAAGAATGTTATAACACTTTACATATAAAAAAAATTGGGAGCAAAAATTTTCATATCATAAATCGAAGTATCATTTAAAGAGGTCTGATTATAAATGATTTATGAATGCTATAAGCTTTTAGAGCTGATGAATATTTTTACCAACCATGTTGATAATGGTCTCCTTCTTTCAACAATATGGATAGTTGAACTCTCGGTATAATCTTCATCAAAAGTAAAAAGTTATAGTGCTTTCAAATCATAAAGTACCACGACACTAAACATCAATTTCAATGTTGTGGCTTACTTCTCACCCCTTTCATCGTGGTGGAGGACACTATTCCCCTCTATTTTACCCTTTAACGAGAAAGGAAACCATGTACAAATCTGAAAATTACGTGTTGCAGTCATGTTTTCGTCAAAGCTGTGCATGATGTTGTCATTTCAGATTTTTTGTACATTTTTGCTTGTCGTTAACCCCTAAATTTCCAAGAGTCCCCTCGGAAGACTCTTGAAGCTTTGGGCATGTTCCTACGATGTCAATTTAGAAAATTATTTTTTGAGATTTTTATTGTAGATGGACATTACCAAAAGCTTTGTGTCAGTACAATTTTTACCTAAATTCAATCATTAAGCAAAACTTGGCGAGCCTCGGCTCATCGGGCAACTCCAAAAACTTTTGCTGGGACACTTTATCGAATGTGAGATTTTCAATACTAGTAAATAATGTTATTTCCTTCCATAATGTCAAAAAATAATTCTTGTCTTTAGTGACAAATAGCATGCTAATCCAAGTCAAAAAAATTCAAACATTGTCACACATTGTTGGGCAAGGTACCAAAAAACTTATTATTTTCTACATTTAAACTAGAGATCTTAATGTTTTTATTTTTTATTTTTTCTACTATAATATGTGGTGTAAAAATTTTGAATAACCGTTCGGATTCTCATTCTAAAACATGTTGAGTTCACAAAGAAATATAACGTGAATTAGCAATTCTTGAACCTCGACTCCTTGCACAATTGTTTTGAATATGCTACACCCCTTCTCTACTTCTCAAAATTTGTGTACACGGAACTAATAGCATGCTTAACATGATGGTTTAAAATTTAGACCTTGTGTAGTGCAAAAGCTTGACACCAAGTGAAGTCAAAGTCTGTTGATCCACTCAATGCAGGGAAGGAAATTAACCATTTTCTCTACTTCAAACACTATAATCTTTTAATACATGCGGTCAAAGTGTATGAAATTTTGTGAGTATCTTACTCAATAGAAATCACCTAATGTGAGTGATCAAATTACATGTTGGTTGAATATTTTTTTTCCCTTCCTTACTCATTGTACTAGAATCAATAGTTTTGAAGTGTTTCTGTGGGAATTTGTCATAGAAATTTAGGGGTTAGCCCTAGTGGTAATGATAATCATATAATACACACTTGGAGCTTCGAGTGAGAAGCTCGAAACAAAACGGCTCCATGGAGACCGTGGTGATTATTAGAGCATCCGCTCCACACACACCAACCTCCACACCAAGAGGCAAAAAAACCACCAACCGCATGATTTCTTCTTCTTTTACGAAACCGAGGGCCGCTTCACACCAAATCCAAGGTCAAGAGTCCGTCGGTTTCCACCAATGAGATTGCTTGAATGGCCAAAGTCCGGCCTCTCGGCCTTCACACCAAAGGCCAAAGTCCAAAGGCCGTCGTCTTCCAATGTGCCTACATGGTAGTACTTTTGGAGAGTTTTGACGCCAAGGCGACGGACTCTCGAGCAAAACTTGGGTTGCCGTTTTTACTCGACCCAAACTTCCTTCGAGAGTCCGTCGAGTTTTTCAACAAAATAATCAAAATCTGACAAGATCTGGACCGTTAAATGAAAGAGGTTTTTGGCTGATTTTTTTTGGCGTAATGATATGGGGGTTTGGACTTTGGACTTGGGCTTTGAGGCTTCACATCATAGCTGCCCAATGGCTTCAATATATACATTTTAACATTTTTTTTAATCCAAAAATTTGGACTCTCACCATAGTTTGGGCATAAATTCTGACGGACGGACTTTCGACTCGGCCCGGTGTGAAGCAACCCTGACCAACAAGTAATCACTCACACTAGGTAAAATGAAAAGCGTACGCACGTTTGACTTTCCTAAATAGATAAATATGTAGATAGATTAGAGTTTTCCTAAAAGTGCTTCCCGAATGAGCAAGTTGGGAGGAATATGGTGCCAGAGAGTATGAGATGTATAAACGGAAGAGAAAAGAGCATGAGGAAATTTCACTTGGCCTTTTTCTACACCAATGAAATGCTTTGCAATCAATGTTCTTGGGCCCTACCCCATGCAAGCTAAAGCTCCCCCATAGTACCCTAAGTTCTCAAAGTGTTGACCAATAGTTCCCCCAAACCTTTCCCAAGGCAAGACATGATGTGCATGTGGTCCCGGTCACTAACATAAAACCTTAAGATTCAAGGTACCTATCCAGTGTATTTTGGTGACCTTCAGGAAAACTCAATTACGAGTAGAAGTTTGGCGTCGCCCTTTTTAATAGTAGAATAAGTTGGGCCGTCCATAGTCAACCCCACCGAGACGGCGTGACCCGAACTCCAGGATCCAACTCACAGGCAATCACTCCCATCTGCTGTACTCCAGCAAATCCAAAAAGCAACAAAAACAATAACAAAACTCATTGTAAAACTAAAAATTAAAATAATCACCCTCTCGAGAAGATAGAACTGCCCGGAATCTAGATCCCAAAAAGCAGTAAGAATGTTAACAAGGAGACGGAATCCATAATCTTAAAAAAAAATAAAAATTAACAACAAAAATTAATTGAGATATTTTGGAATTATGATCGAGAGGAGACCAGTAATATATCATCTCCGCCGAAAAATAGGTGCAATGTCAGCGCGTTCTTGCCGAGATCGGGGGCTGTCCGCGTCGCGCGACTTGAGCAGCGGATGAGTATGCTCCGCGCGAGCACCCAGTTCATGAGGAGCGTTAGCGAATTCATGAGGAGTAGGAGCGAGATTACTAGTGAGCTGTAGGAAGGTGGCCGTTGCCGCAACAACATCGGTGTTGTTGCAGTAAGGTTTGTACAGGTTGCTGGTGTAGGAGTAGGGGGAGTTAGTTTTCTTTTGGGGAGGGGGTGGTTTTTTTCGCGATGGAGCCGCAGCACAACGGGCGCCGGGGGAAGGAGCCGGCGTTCGGGAGCAACCGGGTCAGTCAGACGCAGTTTCTGATGCTGGCTATGGTGGCGACCATGGTGTGCGTGCTGTTCTGGGAGACGTCGCCGTTCTCTGGCGCCGGGCTGGGGCGCGCGCTGGTTTTGACGGCCGGTGCGTTGTTGTGGTGAGATGGCGTTTGTTTGCAGGTGGGGTGTGTTTAGGTTGGTTTTCACCTTGTTGTGATGGTTTTTGCAGAGGCCGGGAGTGGATTTGAAGAGCAGTACAGTGTGGGTGAGTCGCGGCCTATTCTGAGAAGTCCGCCATTGGTGAACAAGTCGAGTGAAGGTGAAATTTTCTGACCTGCATAGTCGTGATGGTTATGGAGCAGTTCCCGGGGGTTGCGTCTAGAATGGCGCGCGCGGATGGGTTGCGACGAAACCGAGGCGAGAATTGAGTTGTGTGTGTTCTGGGGCTCGGTGACGACGCGCGAGTCGCTTTGTGTAGCAGAGGAGAGCTTGAACTGATGAGTTGCGCGCGCGTGAGTTTCAGGTGACCTCCCCGGTCTCGACGCGGCGGGCGAACGAGGGGTCGGAGGCGGGGAAGCGTTGGACACGACAGTGCCAGGAGTTGCAACGGAGGAGAACGAACGTGCTTCAACACAGGAGAATGAGCCTGTTGCCGCGCAGGAGGATGAACCTGCTGCGGTGGCCGAGACCGTCCAGCGCGCGTCGAACGAAACCCTGGCGGAGGAGTTGGAGGAAGCGTCGTCGGCCGAGGCGGAGGCCTCTCTGGCCGAGCTGAGCGAGGTATTAGCTCCAGTCTCCAGTCCCGAGGATCTGATTCTAGACGCCGCCCTGGACTCCCGGCCCACGGCGAAACCGCTCGAGGAGGCGGAGGCTCCACCCAAGAGGAAGCGGCGGAACTCTTCGTCGCGCAAATGCGATTACTATGTGGGAAAGTGGGTTCTAGACAAGACGCGCCCGTTCTACTCCGGCAAGGAGTGCAAAATGTGGCTGTCCCAGGAGTTCTCCTGCCGCCTCCACAACCACCCCGACCGCCTGCTCGACCGCTACCGCTGGCAGCCCGCCGGGTGCGACCTGCCGCGCTTCAACGCCACTGCCGCACTCGAAATGTAAGCATTTCGCACCCTCTAATGTCTGTCTCGCTGAATAGTCCCAGCATCAGAGATTGTGAAGGCTGTCTGTGAATGTTGGCAACATCGCTAACTCACCGATCTCTACAGGCTGCGCAACAAGGTGATTGCCTTCGTGGGCGACTCGTTGGGGCGGCAACAGATGCAATCCCTGATGTGCATGCTGACGCGCGGCAAGAACGACACGCTGATCAAGGACGTCAAATCCTCCTTCGGCTTCTACAGGCCCCCGGGCGTCATCAGGCCCAACGGTTTCGCGCGCCACTTCGAGGCTACCAACACGACCATCATCTACAAGTGGTCGGTGACGCTGGCGCGCATCCAGCCCCTGAACGCCTCCGACCCGCTCACCAACAACGCGCTCCACCTGGACCGCCCCGAGCAGTTCATCGAGGACCACCTCGGGGACCTCGACGTGCTGGTTCTCAACTCCGGCCACCACTGGAACGGCGCCAAGATGAGGTCCAACCGCTTCATTTTCCATCTGGACGGCAAGCCCGTGAGCGAGCTCGCGAAGACGGTGTACGTGGCGTACAACCTCACCTTGCACAACGTGGTCCGGTGGGTGGGCCGCGCCGTCTCTGGTACCGGCACAGTGGCCTACTACCGCACGCTCTCGCCTCGCCACTTCCTCAACGGCGACTGGGACACCGGCGGCACTTGCGACAACATCCGCTTCCAGGCTGGCGTGCAGGTGCACAAAACATACCTTCATTGTCAAAATACCATGATTCCTAAAAGAAGAACAAGACCAACTAATCGCCCATAGAATCATAATCTGAACCCAAGTCATTTCATATTTCTCCGACGAAATGTGAATTAGTTATTGCGTTCTACTTCCTTGCCGCAAAGAGAACAAATCATTAACTATACATTATAACCAAGAACCCCTTATAACCAAGAACCCAAGGAATGCGGAGAGCGGAAAAAATCACACGTTTATTTTTCAGTGATAGCCAATAGAATCATCATTTCAACCCAACTGAATTCATATTTCTACCAGTTATGAATCTTTTGCTGGTACCTCAAAAGCGCTGACTGAAAGTAAAAGGGTTTTGAGTGAAAGTAATGGGTTGGTCCCAAGTGTTTGCTGGTTCTGCCACTGAGTCTACAAGTTAGAGGCATGGAACTACTTCACCTTTCAAACAATGTGAAATTACGATTTGGTGCAGGTTTTTGAATGAAGTATGATATTTTGTGTGGCAGGTGCAAGAGGGGAACAGGACGGATGCCATGGCGGAGAGCGCGGTGAAGGGCACGGGAGTGAACCTGATGAACATCACGTCGCTGTCCTTCGAGCGAGGAGAGGCGCATGTGTCCAAGTACGGGGAGAAAGCCGCGAGCCAGGACTGCCTCCACTGGTGCTTGCCCGGCATCCCGGACACTTGGAACGAGATTCTGCTGGCGGACCTCGCGACCAAGCTGAAGCGGCGGAGGTCGGGCCACCACTAACCTGTAAATCGGTCCCCCATTCTTCCACTTCTGTGCTGAGGACTTGCTTCAGCCGAGGTGCGAATCAGTTGCCCCCTTTTCCCTCTTGTAGATGTAATTTATCATGAGCTTTAGGTTTTACCTCGATGTAATGGCGGAGGGAGACAAGCCTCTCTTGCGTTCTCGGTAAAAGTGAGAGCTGATCTTTATTCATTGGCTCTGGCTGATTCTTTTTTGGTATACAAAGGGACGCAACGACATTATTCATACCCACCTTGCGTCTCTTGTTCTCTTGTTTTTGTACCAGAAAGAAACTCTACAAATAACTTCAGAAACACACCAACAGCAAAGGGCAGGGCAAGACAATGAAGCGTGTGTACTTCGATATCACCCGTGTCTCTATCATTGAAAACGAGAAGAGAAGGGTATATTATTCAAGAGATAATATATTTGCTCTTGATCTTATTCTGGTGCCTCTGCTGGCGATGAAAGGACACCCTCAATCCATGAAACGAAAACTGAAGAGGTTGCGAAGAATCAGGACGTGAAGCTGATGAGATGACAGCTGACAACCCATACGTTGATATCTTGATAGTTCAATGATGAAACTGTTTCAGTTTCAACGTACGAAATACACAACATGCACTTTTGCAACTTCTAGGATTGTACAACGCCCAAGACGGTGATGATATTCAAGAAGAAACTCACACACCGGAAGTCCTCTCGGTAGAGCTTTATCTCCCAAGGACTCTGATCCTGCAGGACGTTGAGTTCACATGAGGATTAAAACGAAAAGAAATGTGATAAACTGGACAAGATTAAGCTCAAATATGGTCCCAGGAGATGGTTACTGACATACCTTGGACCAGTCTCCAGCAAGAAGTATAGCATCGCCAACTTTGAGGTCTAGAAGATTCCTGCGCCTCCTGAGAGCCTCGAAAAATTCATATGTATACGAAGGCCCCTTCTGAAACTGAGACATGAAGTACAGCGGCATGAGTTGCGATTAGAAATCATGAACCCGAACACCATACTTTCCACTGATCTCAAGAAACAACTGACATCAGCATCTGGAAGGGGGGGGGGGGGGGGGGTATACCAGGCTATGATTATACCCAGACGTTGATCTGACGAGATGATTAATCGTGCGATCGGTTGCTGCATCTCAAGCTGCGCCAAAAGAGAAATCAAGTTAGACATTTTACACTAGAGGAGCAGGTACACACTTAAACATTTCGACTCCATAATTTAGGGAGAAATATCAGGGAAGCTCAGTACGGAATTCAGAACTAGCATCAGGTTTCCAACACCCGCAGAGGGGGACAGAATTTGATATCGAGATGAAAACCGAAACTCAAGACGCCTGTTTCCTTCACGTGAATTTTTAGGACGGTGTTTCCTTCAGAAAAACTTTACCCAGAGAGTCGTTCTACGAGGCGCAGATTGCAGAAGAAGCTCGGTTCCATTCCTCAATGAATCTCGAAAAACGTATCACCGTCTAGCTTTGCATGTTTAGAGGCTGTCTTCAAATCCGAGATCAAATGACGGCATCACAGCACTCGGACAGACGCCTTGGGTTGATCGGGCACGAGCCTGAACGGTGGCTTCTTCTTCCAACGCATCGAGATCTAAGCCCGCAAAGACGTCGTCATCCTCTTGCAACTGAAAGCTCAGTTTTCGTTTCCTTGATTCAGAGGATTTCCTTCCATCCTCTGCTTCTTGAGCTTCCATTCTACAGGCTGCTGGCGTTACACCATCATCGATCTGAGGAGCGTTCTCTTTTCCAATCCCAGGGGCCCTGAATGTGTAACTCGGGAAAGTACCATTGAGCCTAGAGTGTAATAAAGGGGAAGGCGCAGAATGAGACACTCTCGAAACAGAATGAAACTCGTTACTCTGCTTGGAAAGAGATCCTCCAGTCTCCGAGGAGACCACCGTTCCAGAAGTGGTAGTCGTTGGCGAGGTGGCCCCAACAGGACCTCCGCGAAAAGGCGATTGTGTCAGTAAGGACCGCCTACAAGAGCATAAAGGTAAGCAACGTGATATTACGGCATTTTGGATTTTCTGGGGCTACATAAAGACATATTGAAAAAAGCGCAAAAATCAGTTAAAAAAACGAACTAAACGATCAATGCAATGCAGCTTTTCATTTTTTATTATTCGGTTCGAGAGTCTACCGATAAACTGCCATCATATCGATTGAGCCAGATTGAAGATGCTGCGTGGTAGAAGTATCAATGAAACCATCTTGTGTCTCTTCCTCCCCACTTCCACTTTCTGAGTCATCGGTTGAAACCTCCTCGTCCGATGATACCCTACAAGAGAGAAAATTTGAATAAGAAAAACCTTAAAATTGTAGTGCCAACACGCCAGTCACGTTCAAGGTGGGCTATAGAATCTGAACATGCTTTCAGAGCTTCATGTTTACCGCAGTCATTAACAGAGCATACAAGAAGCACTCAGGAAAACGTTGATAAAAAGCCACAATTGTAAGGGGGAAACATACTCTGCTTCTTCATCAATGAAGGGATGACCTGCAACCCTCCGTTGCACTTTTCCTGCAGCAATTCAAAAATTGGTGTCAATTAGCAAAAATGGTAGTATATAACACCCTCAAATCATCCCAACACTAAGTGCTGAATTTGATCTATTGTCAGGTGGCACTTGAAAGGTTTGCTGAAGATCCAGAAAAGCCGATGACAAACGTTGGTAGATGCCAAATGATGGATGGAGTCGGTAGGAAAAATAAACGAACTAAATCTGAAGCTCAGGCAAATGTAACAAAGCAAATCTCAAAGGAAAACCAAACGTGTGTTAGACAGGTACCTGATCGTGTATGTTTTTTGATTGGGACTGGTGGATTAGGACCTCGTCTCACAGCGTTGGTCTGTTCTTGCTGAGTGGTGCGCACCAAATCACGTGCCTTCTTCAGACGCTTAAACTTTCTGCGCCCCCTCTGCCCACTGGATGGGGTCTTGCTCAAGGAGAATATATCACGAGGAGTATGTGGACTGGTTTCATGGCGTAACGTTGGCGAGGTAATGGGCATCTTCTGCTGAATTTGAGGCTCCACATGAAGTTGATATCGAGGTTTCTCTCCGTTCGTCTTGTCTGCCGGTAGCCTTTCAATTAGGAAATCATCAAAGTTCAAAGCCTTGGGTTTCGCTGGTGACTGAGATGCTACGAAAGCATCCCCTTTCCGTTCAGCTACTATAATGCAATCGCTGGATGGCACTGACGTTGACACCAGCTCCGGAATGCGTGCCACATCTCCTGGCGTCTCGTATGTGCGCTTGGAAGTGGAGGCAACTTCGTGATATACAGCAGGTGGAAGAGGAGGCCGAAGTCTTGACGTGTAAGGCGGTGTCACTTCGCGCTTCCGCAGGTCTGGAGTCTCGAAGATTGGAGACAAAGTAGACACAGGTATATGAGGTGAACCCGCCAAGGGAGAAATAAAGGTGTCTGGAGCGGTCACAAAAGCTTCATCTGTTGCAGTAGCAGCTCTAGGGATTTTGTCCTCAGGAGTACCTGCTACAAAGAACTCCTCGTCGACGGGCTCGCGCTGAGGAGACACACTCGCTCTATCCAGGACGTTAATGGCACCTCCAGGTCGCCATTCCGGAGGTGAAGAGATCTCCAACTCACCTGCTGAGTTTTTGAATACTATGGAGGTAGTGAAAAGAAATTGATGTGAGTGTATCGTAACCGGTTGCAATGAGGAGCACTTTTTCATGGTTTCCTTAATAGGAGTAGGAGCTTTCTTCAGCGTACACTCTTCCATGAATGTATCTTTGTTCGAAGGAGGGACCAACAAAGTGTTAGATTCTGGTGACTTCAGCTTATTTGAGAAACCATGAAGTTCGTCAAGAACTGGGACTTCAATATCGATAGGCTCGTCAAGGGGCATCTCGTCATCAACCGGTTCATCCTCATCCAAATTGTCCTCAGAGATCTTTGCCGGAGAGATGAGTTTATCACAATCTGCAAAAAGGGAGGACGCTTAGAGTGAGGTCGCAGGAACACGAAAGAAAACACGCCATTGCAAATTGGAGTATTTACCTGCAAGTATTGCTGCGCCTGCGTCGGAAATTTGCTGAACGTTATTCAAAGACGCGAACTGTAGAAAAAACAACATACAATTGAAGTATACATCGGTTAAAAGGAAATCCTGACAATTGGAACAAGTCATAAACAAGTAAAAGGTCTGGAAAAGGGGACAGATAGAGGAAGAAACTGACCCCAAGCTGGCTGGTCAGGCCGTCCTTGGCACTGATTTCTTGAAGACCTCGAAGAACGTCAATAAACATGCTTGTAGTTCGAGTAGAATGTTTCACAGCATGTACAGGGGTAGGGAGCAGCTGGTATCTTGGGAAAGCAATGAGAGAGGGTCTCCATGGTTCAGAACTGGCATATTTCCGCAGCAGTGCTTGCTCCTCTTCAGTAAGTTCATCTCCATCGGAGTCGGGAACAGCGGCTGCTTCTGCAGACTTGGTCTTTACACGGGGCACATACTGCTCAATTTTCATCTGAATCATTTGAACTTGCGGTTTCAACATATGAGGGACCTGCATACGACAAGTAAACATGTCATATCAACAAAATTCCGAATATGTCTGTGAAGCCAAACTCATTACCCAACTTGGAAATAATTTGCAGCACTGAGACAGAACATACCATCCTGGGACTGGGATGAAAGACGAAGCTATTAACGCCCCCATATTGCATGTGTTTTCCAAGGGCTTTGTTCTTGGCCTGCTTCTTCAGGTACCCTTGCATCTCTGACCCTTCACTCGCTAATACAAGTGCTAAAGTTTGTCAAGGTCAAAACACAGAAAATAGCAACGAACGATTTAGATTTGAAAGCAAACTAGACAGGCAGGGCGGATCAGGGCAATACTTGCTGACCAATTGAAAAAGCTATTCAGTTACTAAAAGCAACAAATGCTGAAAAGGATATCCACTCTTCCATCCCGCTTCCTTCCTGTGCGACCCATTCGTTGGATCATGCGTAAAGGGGAGATGTTTGCATCAAAACATATAACCAAATCCACTTCCATGATATCGAGACCTTCCTCGGCTATGGAAGTTGCCACTATTGTGTTGTAGCCACCAGTTCGAAATTTCTGGAAGTCGAAAGCAAGAACTGAGTCCAAGTCTAACCACCCTGAAGGATGAACTTTAACATCAGAACACGCGGAAAAGAAATGATTCACTATGGGCGAGCCTCGTTACCTGCAGGACAGCCTGCTGCACCTTCTGAGTTTGCCCTTTTGACGCTTTACCTGCAAAACATCACCTCAAAATAAGTCTAGCATAACTAAAGAGAATCGACGCACTCAAATATACAGATCATGGCCAAAAAGGTAGGCGCCTCGTGATGGTACAAAATATCCATTACGCACGAGGACTAAAACTCAAATCTCTAGTGAGTAATTCCGACGCTAGCAAAAACCATAGAGGTTTCAAAACTGTAAAAAAAGAATAATGAAAAACCACAATGTATTCAAAGAATTTCTCAACCTGAACTCTGTCCAATGAACTCCATTGCTTTCACAATATGCCCAACTTTCACTAGAGAATCAAGGATGTCCCTGTACATATAGATAGTCAGTATTGACCAGGAGTAGTCTCACAGAAACGGTCTTAGAACATTCCATAACATTCTGAGCAACAGAGTAGATTGAACTAGCATTAGACTCCTCTAGCAATTTAGAAACATACTTGACACTTTCACGAAAGTTCGTAAATATGATCACTCGCGTAGTTAGCGGATCATGGTCACCTGTCACCACATTGAGGTCAGACATCAGTCTTCTACCAGACATTGAGGTCAGTATGAATTGAGAGTTCTTGCTGCTCACTTCTCCAAAATTTCGAAAACTATTGGAAAAATAAAATGTGTGACACCAGAAGAATGCACAAATCGAAATATGGAGAAGGATCTTAACGAAAATGCTGAAGTATGATTTCCTCCAATTTCACTAGCTTGGGACTAGGAGCTCCATGACCGACACTCTCCTGCATTAGACTCTTGATCTCATGTAGTTGATTATTCCTTGCCATTAATCGCAGGGTTCTGAGAAGAAAAGAAAACGTCAGAGTTAAGATACGGGACAAAACTGACGCTGAATAATAGATTCAACACCTCGATCAAAGCAGGTGCCGCACAAAGGCGGATGTATTCGATGCTGCTTGCGATAATGGACATCGTGAGTAATCTCAAAAGTTTTGTTGAAGAGAATTCTACTTACCCTTCCTGCAACTTGGATTGAAGCATTTCTAGAGCTGGTCGTACGCCATGACTGTGGAGAAGCTTGAAGATGTGATATAGAGTTATCGCTATGCTGAAATAGGACTCCACTTCTCGGTACTGGTTCTGCTGCAAGGACTGGGGAGGTGCTTGACGAAACTTTTCCCTTGCAGTGATAAATTCAAATGGTGAAAGCTGCGCAGTATAACATCACAAATTAGGACTACATAAGCGCACTGAATGAGGTCAGCCTCTATGAAAACAGAAGTTGTATAATGTGGCTTGTCGGAAATCATCAGCAGTAGGTCGCAGTAGGCCACAATGATGAGAAATAACAGAGTGGAAACGTACATAATTGACCATAAGAATGCGAACTATATGTTTCCCATTAGTAGAGTCCATACCCGTTGTCAACTTCTGTCAAGAAAAGCAAAAATGCAAGACACAATATTGGAAATACAGGATTGGAAGAAAAAAAACGTACCCTTGCCACCTCTCTGCTGTAAAAAACCCCCATGTTATACAGTTTGTCAACAATAGGCTTCAGAACATCCAAATATATATCTTTGATTTTATTGGTCTCTGCGTTCATTTTCACCTGAGCACAGCCAAAAACTGAAACGTCTCAGTAAACCAAGTCAAGACGCAAGTGACTGCATTCAGAATCTATGAACCAAATAATCCCAGGCAATTGCGGCAAGCCAGTATCCCCACCAGTTTTGATTTCACAATTGGCGACACATTAGTCGATCAACCTGAATTGTTCACAGGTATTAAACAGGATCTAGTTGTCCTTTTGACACTGTTGCCTTGTTCTCTTCACGTTGAACGGGGACGAAACAGGAGCCTCACTAACATTGACAACTTAAGCAATTGTGATAGATTACAGACCTGAATGAGTTCCAATTTCCTGTTATGTGTGTATTGGCTGACATCAGGATCATTCTCATCTCGATACTCCAAACATGACATGTGGAGATTATCCACAACGGCTTGAATGGTTACTTGTTTAGCTACAAAAATGCAAGAATCTCGTCAATCAACAAGACAGGTATTCAAATCTTTCACAGGATCAGAAAACTCACGAGATGATTACTTACAGCCCGGCGTAGCTGTCAAAGCCAATATCCTCAACTTTACATTCACAGCCAAGAGCTGCATGCCAAAATACACAGATAGAGCTTCATATCAGAAAACATCTGGTATCCACTCTGAATATTTCAACTCAAGCGCATTTGATCCATGTAGAGTCAAACAGACAAGCTCACAATTCTGACAAATTAGCACTACCAAGAGTAGAGAAACAAACCTCACGGGTGACGACGCAATAAGAAAAGTTGCCAGTTGCTCGGTGTGCCTCGTCCACAACCAAGCACACAATTTCGTTTATAGGACAAGAGCCTACCCAACCATCCCATTCCTGGTTTCAGCCACATGACAACCCAAAGCCACGAGATCTCCATCTCGCTACAGCTGCAAAAAATCACGACACCACAATCATGGGACTAATATCTAAACAAAGTCACAGCACCTGACTGTATATCTTTCTCCAAGCATTGTGGAGTCACATAAAACACCCTCCTGCCCCGCCACTCGTCCGCCCTCTGCGGCGGGCTCATCTGTCCCGTCATGTCAATGGCCATATCCTGAAAAGGCAATGGCACAAATCATTAACCCTAAAACGGACATCAACAGATCCAGGTATCAGCACAAAACTAACAACGAAAGAGAAAAAAACAACGAACGTACTTGTGGGATCCCCATAATATTATGACAGGCTTCAATCTGCTGGATCACCAGCGGCCGAGACGGTGCCGTAAACACGATTTTCCCTGCATATTGACGCCACAGGAAGTCTCTGATATAGTAATCCCTTGAGGTTCCAATTCAAAAAGAGCTCGTGAAGAAAACTAAAATCAATTTGGCACCAGAAATACAACGAATTCAGCATCAGGAATAAAACAAATTGAACACCAAGAGTGAAACAAACTGCACGCCAGGAGTGAAACAAATTCAACACCAGGAGTGGAAAAAAATTGAGCGCCAGGAGAGAAACCAATTCAGCACCAACATTCAACCTAACGAAACAACATACCAGTTGGAAACCACCGATAGTAGTTGTACATCACAACCGCGGCAATCAGAGTCTTCCCGAGCCCCGTCGGCAGCGACACGAGCGTGTTCGTAAACAGCGCCGTCTTCGTGATCGCGAATTGATACTCGCGGTACGGCACGTTCGCTAATCCAACCACACACGAATTAAAAATCAAACCTCCCGAAACCTCACGCAAAAATCTCAAAGCCAAACCACACACCGGGATAGATCCATGAGGACGCCGTGGCATAATCAATGTCACTCGCACTCGCAGGCGGCGCCACAACTCGCTGACTCCTCAGGCACACGCTCTCAATCTCCGCCGCCGCTGCCTCCCAATCAAAATCCTGAAAAACAAACCTCACCAAAACCCTTAAAACCCTAAAAATTCATCAGAATTAACAGCACTGCAATCAGGATTTCTCTCTCACATCGTCGTCGAGGCCTGCGCCTCCGCCGCCGGGCTCCATGAGCTCCCGGCGAGCTCACCACCGGCATCGACCTGGAGCGCTGCGGAGACGATTGACAGGCGGAAAGTAGAGGTGATGAGGAAATCGAAGCTTGTGACGTCGTGTGTGTGAGTTTTTGTTTAATGGCGGGAGATGTTTCCTTTGGCTTCTTGCCGACGTTTGCAACCAATGAATGGATGACATTCCGCGTGCATGGATGAACTATGGATCACGCTAAGTAAGTTGTCCTCGACGAAGGATATCGTCGCTGCTGAGTAATTCTTCGTTCGTTCCTCGCCGACACCCGTGATAGTTGGATTATTCTGTGACAACTGGATGAAGATATGATCAGTGGATGATTTCATGACGTATGGATCGAATGATTTCAAAGTTTGCAACTTATCAACATTATTTCATCTATGTCGTTGAATCAACCATCTTGGGTGTCAGCGACGAACGGACGAATAACTGACAATGTTCGTCGAGAATTTAGAGTTCATTCCTCTTCCTCCGTCTACATGCATGCACATGAAATATTTTTCATTCATCGGCATTCAGACGTGATCATGGTCTGCAGCGTGACGAATGGTTATTGAGGAGTTACTGTGAGTTTTCTTTTTATGTATACAAGGTTATTGTATGTCACTAAAATTATAACCTTTTTTTTGGTCCCATGAGCTATTCAAAGTACACTTTTTACATGCAGTACAATGTAAGCTGGCATGGATGAAGATGTATATTGAAAGCGTCAAAAATAAAAGGGTCCAAGACCAAGGATTACCAATCGGAAGTAAACTTTGACGCAATTTTGCATTTGCGTGACATAATCCTGTCTGTAACGATTCCTTGCCTAAGTTGTGAGATTCCGCCTCACAATTACCTCACCGGCAAAATTCTGGAGCGTTTTCAAATTTCAGGCCCATGTGGTAGAAGCGCATAATTTACAGGTGGAAGGTCCTGCACCGATGGAATCAAAGTTGGAAACCCACTGTCGCGGTCGATTGACGTTGTAGCTGCAATCAGCTGCTGTGCCATTTGGACTACTCCCAGGAGCTCGTGCCTTGGCCGTATTCAAAAACTCAAAAGATTTCCAAGGACTGGTAATCGGTTTGGTCGCTGAGGGGATCAAGCAGCAGAGTGGTGTATTCTAGGGAAGATGTTCTGACCAGGAGCAAGGATGAAGCCCGGGTCGTACTTGTGCTTCCTGCGAGCGAACGCCTCCCATCGGTTGCCGAAGTGCAGCTTCCAGCTGTCGAGATCTTCGTACTCCGGGAGGTACATCTTGCACCCAAGATTGGCCTGGTGGCAAACCTCCATGATCTTGCCGTTCTCTGCGATCAAGCTGCTGAGGAGCGGGCCCGAGAACGGAGAGGAGATCCGGAGGAAGGCGACGAGGTAGAAGATGCTCTCGTCAGGGATCACCGCCGACGACCGTGAGTCCCACCTGTTGAACAATGCCGAACATGAGAAAATGATCTATCGGTTGAAAGTGATGTCAGAGTCGTGAATGTCGGGGCTAGTTACCTTTCGCGTTTGAGTGGGTAGATGAGGATTGGGCCGGTGAAGTCGTAGTTGATCGTGTGCTTGAAAATGAGAGCGTCGAACGCGGCGATGGACGAGCGGGGGACGAAGAGATTGAGCCACGGATGCGGTACGTCCCAGAGGCCCTGCGACGCCAGACTGAGCTCCACGTCGTGGAGCCGGTTAAGGAACTTCTCATAGGGAACGTCTGTGGTGAAGACCAGGGTGGGAATGAAACGCAACGGAGCCAGCATTGCCTCTACCGTCTGCACACGGCACATCAGCCCATTAATACGAAAAGAGAGAGCACCTCAATTTCAGCTGCAACAAGACGTTATTATTACCTGATCCAGAGTGGCGACATCATTGGAGCTGAACTTGTGAACGAGCTCGATGTAGTACAGCACGGAGCCACCCTCTGCCGGAATCATGCTGGGATCGATCTTCTTTCCATCAAATGGCACCGAGTTCCAGCCATTAATGACGTCCTCATTCTTCAACACCACAAAGCCTTCTATGTAATCAAACGCATGCTCAGGTGACTGCGAAATTAGCAGCTCCTGGTCGGTAGTGAAAGCCGCAAAGTCAGTGTACATCGCTCGGATCCACCTAACCTGCATTAGCATGCGATTGTCACGATCAAATGTGACAACCTTGCAGAACGGTGAATATAGTTATAGTAGAACGCACGCTCTACCTTCTCGTGAGCAGGCTCGAGAACAATGCGGGCGCTAGTTATGATTCCAAACTGCCCCAGGCCACCGAGAACGCCATGAAACAAGTCTGAATTCTTCGCCGAGGAGCACTTGACAGAATGGCCTGTCCCTGCAACCACCACGCAAAACCAAAATCAGTTAGATGATGATCAACTGCGGGTAGTCTGTTTCCAGGGCTTTCGAGCTGTTGACGCTTGCCTGTGACGACGTCGAGCTGCAAAACATTGCTGATTTCAGGTCCGAACAGAAACGCTTGCCCGCCAACGCCCGCATTGGAGAGCGTACCGCCAATGCTGAGGTACAGGTAGTCGGTCCATGAGCGGGGAGCCAACCCTTCCTTCAAGGAAGCCTTTAAGACATCTATCCAGAGCTCCCCGCCTGCAGCGTCAACGAACGGCTGCGAAACTCCAGGCTCCCCGTGCGGCGCTACTTTGATGCCCTTCAACGAGGACATCTCTATGACCACTCCATTGAGAGCCTGGAAAAACGAAAAAAATAAGAGTTAAAACAAAGAAGCTCATATATTCCAAGAGAAACCTCCAAGGGAACCAAGACAGGAAGGTAATAATACCGTCAGGCTGACAACAAATCTAGGTTGCTAAAGGGGCGGTCTGAACGAGAGATAGACTCAGAGGTGTTAAGCAGAAGTTACGTAAATCCCTCGTGCCTGACACGGCTGGCCACCTCCCTTTTCAATGCCTCAACTCCTTGCCTAAACCTTAAAAAAGAAAAAACATCCTTAACGAGCTCGTACTCACAGATCAACAACACAACGGGAGAATTGCTTGAAAAGAATTAAATTTCCCTGTCATGTCAGGCGCAACAGAGCCACGATCTGGACGTCTCCGTCAGGGACAGTGCCAGAGAGCAGATTCACCTCGTAAATTAGATTTTCCCTACCTGGAAACCGTTGATGATCTCTAGAAAATGTGAAGACGAACGCCTCTCGCTGCAGACAACTACTTCTGAGCCTGCACGGTAACCGTACCTCCCACCTCCCATACTTCTCCAGGCCTCCACCTTTAGCCTATGCCACTAAACCTATCTGCTCCAGCGTACTACATTCAGAATCTAGTAATCCCTCCACGCATCAATTGCACATATTTCGATACACGAATCTGCTCAAGGCGCAATCTCAACTGTTTTGACCTTGAAACCAGGATTAACGTAACGGTTCAAGATCGTGGCCGACGTACTACTGAAAATTCATTAATAGCAGCGATAAAAGCGACGTAAACACATTGCAACCACGATGCACACTCGGACTCCTCCACAAACCGAGACATACACCTAATGACTAGAATCATCGCCACGCCGCAGAGGCGCGACGGCATTCATCTAACGAGCTGCCCGAAGCGTCCCTGTGCTTGTCCGTGCACCTAGTGCCCACGGCCTTCCGTCGGCCTACAACTTTCACTCCTAGACATTCAACAAAACTGCTGTAAAATCGCTGTGAACACTTCGCCATCACAATGCAGCGAACCAAACACACTCCGTCTCCTCCACAAACTGAGACACACAACTAACAACAAATCCTCGCCGCGTTGACACGAATTGTCCGAAGCGTACCTGCGCCTGTCCGTGCACCGAGTGTCCACGGCCCCTCGCAGCCAATGTCAGACCCGATCGCGTGTCGTTCAGCACGGCGCGCACCACAGCCTGGACGTCGCGGACGGACTCCGGGCGCACCACCGCGCCCGGCCGCGAAAATCGAATGCGCCCGAAGTCGGACGCGGCCGAGGACGTGTTCGCGAATGTGAGCGCGCCGTCGAGCGCCAGCGACGACAGGCGCGCGCGGTTCTCAATCGAAAGGCACGACGCAGTGCGATCACCAGCTCGCTCGTCGCTCCTCCTCGCGATCAGCACACACACCAGGAGCGTCCAAGTCGCCAACACCAGCTTCGGCCAGCTCCCGGACACCGCATCCGCGTCTTCCGAAGAATCCTTCAATTCTATCAACACCGCTGCTGCAGCTCCCGCGGGCTCCAACAGAAGCGCACCCCCTCCCCCCGCACCTTTCCTCCCCGGAAGAAGCACCATCGCGAACCGCTACACAATTATTTTCCAAAAATGCAAAGAATCTCTGCATCCTCCTCTCTCTCTCTCTCTCATTCAATTCTCACCCGATCCATCCATCGCCATGAACAAAATCCTCCGCAATTCCTCGCCGCATTCTCCCTCCTCCATGAATCTGCAAACGAGCCTCAGATTGAGCTATACTTACAACGATGTTCACTGGTGTCTGGACAGAGTCGCCAATTGTGGAGGCTTTATAACTAGCGCGAAGTTTAGCGGTAGCGACCACCGTAGTATCACGGGGTGTCTCCCGTGGTACTAGGGTAGTATCACCTGAGTATCATTCGGCGAATCTGGCGGGTACTATAATAGCGGGTTTGGTTGGGGACGGGCTGGGCTTTGATGGGACCCGTGCTGGGTCTGGAGTCGACAACTCTGTCCGGCGCAGACAGGAAGTGACTGGTAAATATTAATTATCGAGGTAAGTTATTAAGCGATTAATGTGAGCACCGCGTTAATAATGACGTCCTTTTTAACTACTAAGTTAGTCTATTTCCCTGCGGTGATATTGATTTTCTTAATGAATAATTCAAACTAGAGTTTCCTTGAAAGTCCTTCCTTAAGACAAAAGAAAAAGAGAAAAGGTAGGATGAGGTTTGAATATGCAAAGGAATGAAGCATGAGAAATTTCATGCTCTCTTTTTCGTTCGTCAGTGGTTTTGGTAATTCATAGCCATCCAAAAATCTGTAATGTAAAATTCATACTAGTATTATTTGAAGCTCTTTAATTTATATTCAAAGAACAATCATTAGACATTCTTGGCACATCCAATACTTAGTAAAAGTCGTAGTAACGTGATGTTCTTTGTGGTTAGTTCCCCTCGATATTAAGGGCACCACCAAATATATATATATATATATATTACCTCTGCTTATTGCTAAGTTTTTCTAACCATGCCTTCTTTACTTCTAAAATTTGGTTTACAAACAACTTACATAATGTACACCTTAGTGGTATAAATTACGGAGCTTGTAAAAGCCATAAATTTTATACAAGTTGAAGAGGAAACTATTAATGGTCTCATTGTACTAACCCCTAAAGGCCCAAGGCATTTTCACACCAAAAACGCTTCAAAAGTGCTTGTTCTAGTGCAATGACTAATGAGGTAATCAAAGCCTTTTATTTCTACATCTAACCATAGGATCGAAATAAAGACTTGTTTTTATTAACGTTGTCACAAAATTTCATAAACTTTGACCACACGGATTGAAAGAGAATAGTGTTTGAAATAAAGAAAACCATTCTTTTTCTTCCTTGCATTGAGTGGATCAGCAGACTTTGACTAGACTTTGTGTCAAATTTTTGCACTACACAAGGTCTGAAAACATAACCACCATGTTAATCATGATGTTTATTCCTTACACCAATTTTTAGAGGTAAAGAAGGGGTGTAGCGTATTCAAAACAAATGTGGAAGGAGTGGAGGTTCAAAAATTGCCAATCCACGTTTTTATTTTTTGTGAACTAAAAAATGTTTTAGAATGATAATCCAAATGGTTGACAAGAAGGCATACACCACATCTTGTAGTTGAAAAAATAAAATGTAAGAAATATGAAGATCTCTAAGTTTTATGTGGAAACAAAGAAGTTTATTTGGTACCTTGCCCAACAAAGTGTGACAATGTGTGAAAATGTTTGACTTAGATTATTATGCTATTTTCCACTTAAGACAATAGATTTTTTTTGACAATATGGAAGGAAACTATATTATTTACTAGTATTGAAAATCTCACATTCAATAGATTATTCTAGCAAAAGTTTTTGGAGTTACCGAAGTTACCGGAGTTACCAGACGTGCCCAGTCTCTCCATTTGAAATTCAAAACCCTATAACTTTTTCATAAAATGTTGGATGTAGTAAAAAAAATTGGACTCACACAAAGCTTTTAGCAATGTCCATCTACAATAGAAATTTTAAAGATGAATGTTATAAATTGACACCATAGGAACTTGCCCAAACCTTGAAGAGTCCCCCGAGGGGACTCTTGGGCCTTTAGGCGTTAATTAACTTTGATGAAAAGAAATCAAGAAATTTTGAAAGTTCAATATGACAAAGAATAGAGCATAAAAATAGAATTATCCCTTTTATTACACCAATGAAATGCAAAGGCAATCATTATTTATGGGTTTGTCCAATGCAAGCCAAAACTCCCCTATAGTACATCAAGTTTACTAAAAGATAACTTGAAGTTCCCCACACCTCTCCAAGTCAAGACACCATTTCCATACGGTACAGTCTTCTTGAGGGAGAACGAAAGGGGTTACTTTCTCCTACTTTGGAAAAACCCTAATGACTTGGAATCGCAATAGTGAGTGTTTCAATCTAATCTTTAAATATTCAACACTCTTCTCGAGGGACTTTTGAAGGTTTGGCAAGTTTTCATAGTTTCCAAAGAAATTTCTTAGAAATGAGGGACATATAAGGCAAGGTACTATAGAGGTGAATAGTACTACCAAATAGTTGAATAGTGCAAATTTTTTGAGGCGGGTAGTTGTGAAGGAAAGTTCTTGGGAACCCTCATCATTTCCCATAAAATTGCATAGAAATAAAGGATTTCACTATTTTTTTTAAAAAAGTATTCTTAACCTAAGAAAGCATAATGATTCTATCCATTGTTTGAATTTTAGTTCCCAACAATTATTTTTCTTATTAAAAAATGAAATTGCTTTCCTATATCCCTAGTTTTTGCAAGTCCATTTCTCTTATTTAAAACACCTTCATTACTTGTGAATTATGGTGTGCAATGACCTAACACAAGGTAAAAAATTAAATTCATAATGTGTAGTGGAAATCTATGCCATGATCTTTAGTTCAAGTAGGCTAACCCTATCCATTTAGGGAAGAAAAATCCATACTTCATTCTTCAAATGCATATGTTTCAAGAGGTGTGGTCAAAGTCTACCAAAAAAAATTGAGTGTCATCTTGCAATTGTTTAGCTGTCAATAGTAAAAAAATTCTTAAATTAGTCTTGCAACGTCCTGTCTTAGTTTAACCCTTAGATGTCAGAAGGTGCAACTGATGCTCACAATATTCTACATATATGGTGTTGTATTTAAACATGAAGGACCACATATTGAAATGACCTCCAAATGAAAGATGTCACTTCAAGAATCTTCAATCCAAAGGTGTAATTCTTGTTGAACTTTAATACATTTTTGTATTCTATGGAGTTTAATGCCTCTATGTATATACGATTCTCGAGAGACGTTCACGGGTTAACATTTTTGAAGTGGTTTCCATGCATCAATCTAGGACAATGTTTTTTCCTTCTAACACCACCTACTTGATATGTGCCAATCAGATATGCTCCCTCCACATCTAGTCCACTACTCTCTATTCCCTCCACATCTAGTCCACTACTCTCTATTCCCTCCACATTCCACCTACTCAGTATGTGCCAATTAGATCTGCTCCCTCCACATCTAAGGTAAGCCTCATCATACCCAACAAAAATCCATAGCCAACGCCTAAAAAATTGGAGCATATCCAACCCTCTTCCATCCCATTACCACCAACTGAGCTCCAAATGGAGTTAGCTTTAAGTCAAGACCCTTACTTTTGGTTATGGAGGGTACCTTCTGCTGGCCACACACTAAACATGGCTGCACAGTTTGAAAATTCATAACTAATTCAGTTTTCATCGGAAAAATATGAAATCACTTGGGTTGGAATTGTAATTCTATCGGCTATCACTGAAAAATAATAGTATAATTATGTCCTCTCTCCATATATGCACATTCCTTAACTTGTCAGGGGGGCTTACCTTAGTCCACCACTCTCTATTCCCTCCCCAATTCTGAAGCCAAAATAGAAAACCTGGTCTAGGGGGTTAACACTAAGAAAATCGAGTAAGAAACTGATCCTTTATGTAATTTTTTAAAAAGAAAAATACACGTAGAGGTTGAAAGTCATTGATGGGGCACCATATTAAGTGTGGGCTTGTCCCTAAACATAGAGCACATTGACGCCGTTTGAACTCAGTAATCACGGTCCACAATCATGGAACCACTGGCGTGACTCACTAATCAAGGGCACCACCAAACGAAGATTGCGTTTCCTGTTGTTTAAGGGATTAGACCATGATCCTGTGCATCATGGAAAAGACTTAATTATGAGGGGAAACGCTGGGTTTGGCGGCTGCCTCGGCCCATTACGCTGTGGGATTTGGGGGATCTCTGCAGGTAAACCACCCTTGGCCTAGGATCTTGGGGGGTCTTTAATTGGGGGGGGGCATGAATTCTTGGTGGAGGTCAAGGCTTTAAGGCTTGCGGATCCGCTTGGGGCTGCCATGCGGCGTTGTGTAGGAGGCAAGGCACCCATGGAGTTTGGGTTAAGGTAAGCCCCCCCTAAAACTGACAAGTTAACCCCTAAAGGACCAAGTGTCAAAAATGGGCTTTTTGAAAATTCGGTCAGGTTCCTATGCTGTCAATTTCAAACATTCATCTTTGAAATTCTTACCATAGAAGGGCATTACCACGACCTCAGTGGGAAAACAATTTTTTCCTAAATTGGACATTTGATGAAAAAGTTATAGGGTTTTGAATTTGAAATGGGGAGGGCGGGCACCTCGGGCACCCCCGAAATTTTTTGATAGGACACTCTATTGAAAGTGATATTTTTAGTGTTCGTAATATTATTTCCCTTCATATTGTCAAAAAAAAGTTCTTGTCTTTAGTGAAAAATAGCATGCCAACCCAAGTCTACCATTTTCACACATTGTCACTCATTGTCGGGCAAGGTACCAAAAAAACTTCTTCTTTTCCACATAAAACCTAGAGATCTTCATATTTTTCACTTTTTATTTTTTCCACAACAATATGTAATGTAAACCTTCTTATTAACCATTCGGATTATCAATCAAAAACATATTAAGTTCAAAAAAAATTAATGTGTGAATTAACAAATTTCGAGCCTCCACTCCTTGCACACTTGTTTTGAATATGCTACACCGTGTCTCTACCTCTAAAAATTGGTGTGTAAGGAGCTAACATCATGCTTGACAAGATGGTAATAGATTTAGACCTTGTATAGTGAATTTTTTTGACACCAAGTGAAAGTCAAAGTCTACTGATCCACTAAACGCACAGAAGAAAATGAACCATTTGCTTGACTTCAAACACTATAATCTTTCAATCTGTGCGGTCAAAGTTTATGAAGTTTTGTACATGTATTACTTAATAAGCCTTTATTGAGATCCTACGGTCAGAACTAAAAATAAAAGTTTTTGTTACCTTCTTTATTCATTGCTCTAGAATCCATTAATTTTGAAGTGTTTTTGGTGTAAAACTGCCTTGGTACCTTAGGGATTAAGGAATGTGCATATATGGAGAGAGGAGATAATTATATAGTTATCTTTCAGTGATAGCCAAAAGAATTACAATTCCAACCCAAGTGATTTCATGTTTTTTCGATGAAAACTAAATTAGTTATGAATTTTCAAACGGTGCAGCCATGTTTTAGTGGGTGGTTAGCAGTAGGTACTTCCCGTAACCAACGACCAAAGTAAGGGTCTTGACTAATAGCAAACCTCTGTTTGGAGGTGAGTTGGTGATAGTGAGATGGGAGCGGGTTAGATACACCCCAATTTTATAGGGGTTGGCTATGGGTTTTTGTTGGTTACAGGGGGCTTACCTTAGAGAGTTTCACTAGGTTGTTGCCCCTTTGCTACCAGCTCAGGTATTTTGCTCGGTTCTTTTTGCAGTCAAACTCCATTTTGTTTTGTGCCGTGAAAGGAAACAAAAGAAAAGAACCATAGTTGGAATGACCCTAAACCATTGAGTGGCTGAGGTAAACCCCTTATGACCGACAAGTTAAGCAACAATGAGATAAAAATTAAGAATTTGTGTATTTTGAATAATGGCCAATAAGATTACAATTTCAACCCAAGTGATTTTATATTTTTTGGATGAAATGTGAATCAATAATGAATTTTCAAGGTGTGTTGTGATGTTTACGCTCATAAGTACCCTGTTAAGTGCTAAATGAAAGTTAGGGGTCTTGACCAATAACAAACCTCCATTTGGATGGGTGAATGGGTGGTAGTGGGATGGAAGTTGAGTAGATATATCCCAATTTTACATGTGTTGGCTATGAGTTTTGGTTGATTACGAGGGAAGGTGTGTAAAATCCACCTTGAACCTATACGTTCTTCCTACAATTTAAAGAGAGAATTTAGGATGTCATTTCATTATTTTGAGCACCCGCACTACTAGGCGTGGAATGCGGCGCCGTGGCAGTTGCTTGTGCCGCCCACATCCACATTGTGCCTTGGCACATTGACACTTCATTTGCGTTGGCTCACCATGTGTTGGGCCTTGCAATTCCTGCTTCAAATTCATACACCCCTCCCTTGCAGCACATGCGTCGGATTTAGCCACTCCTGGTTAGAGGTCGCTTGCCGTGTATGAAAATCTCACGGCATCCTCTCGCAAAATGGCCTCCCAATGCCATCTCGGCATTCTATGGCATGGAGAAACATTGTGCGGTGGGAAGGTCCACCGGCGTCTTTTGGTAGTATCATACCTTTTTTGATTTTTTTTTGTCCTGTGCATATGTAAAATCAAGGAGGGCTCCTAAGAACTTCTTTCACTGATGCCCACCTATTAAATTGTACTATTCACTTTTGAGGTACCCTCCCGAGATACCTAGGCTCTCGCTTTTGATGTTTGAAGCACCAAAACTTTTTCCCTACAACTCCCTTCAAAAAATCCTTCCAAAGATAACATTGTGTATTCCTATTCTTAGTAGAATTTTCAAAAATTGATCTTCATAATGGATTTTTAGGAACTTACCTAAAAATTTGTACTTTGCAGGTACAATAGGTCTTTTAGGGATTACAAGTGAACCTATAGTTTTCCCTAAAATTTATGAAGGGCATAAGCTTGTTGGTTTTAGATCGGTGGGTGGTCTTAGAATACTCTTTCTATTGGCTTTGGCTTTTTTGAAGCAAATGCAGTTGTCGAAGACACTATATTGTGCGAATTTGGAGTGGTTTTCCAAAATAACACTCCTTAGTTTTCTATTGAATTACCGTAGTCTAGGGTCAAAATTCCATGCCAAATTATTTGGAAATAATTAAGTAAAAATGTCAAAACTGAAAGAAATATTATCATTAAAAAGTTGCGACTACAAGAGACATCAATAGAGATTAGAGCATTCAAAGTCATGACCTTTAAGAATTAATGCAAGATTATCCAAAATGGAGTTCCAGGTCTTAAATTCAACTCCATTGGTCGTAAAGATATGCCAAATGAAGGTAAATTATTTTTTTGCCAAAAATTACTTATGTGTGTATTTGAAAGCCGAACAATCTTTTTTCAAACTAATTATTTGGCATGAAGGTTTCAAAGTTGGCTCTAAGATATGGATACTTAGACATCAAACTCTAAAAATTCTTGACAATTTATCTCCAAAAACTGTCCAAAATTACCATTGTTGAAAAGGGCAACAAAATCAAAATATTTAGCAATATTTTGGGCCTTCAAATATAAGATCTTGAATTAAACTTTTATATAAAGAAGTCATAGTTTTGGTTGCAATCCACTACATAGATATAAAGATTATAGCATTTGAAGTGAAAAAAAAGTTTTCTCCCCATGCACGATAGGGACAACCCACTTTTACTTATCATATCTTGGTACATTGACACTTGAGTCCTATAGATGGGTTATCCATCCACTGTAGCAATTGCTTGTTGGCAATCTCATCCTAAAGAGGGTCTTCGGCCAACGGGGGGAGGGGGTTCCAACCTTTTATCCTATCTAATGCCCTTTTCTTCCTTGTTTCTAGGACAACTACTATGCCTTCACTACTCCTTCTACATAGGCCATCAATTCTTGCACCATTGTCCACAGTCCCCCTTTCAATCTTCGAACCGCAATAACTTTAGTTTTGTGTGTTTGTTTTGGAAAAATAAATAAAATATTCACATCTTTGATATTATTTTCAAAATATAATGATAAAAAATGACATCAACGTAAGCTACCCAAATTCATTAGAAGCACAACTCAAGACATTTGTCATTTAAAAGTTAACCCTTTAGTGCCCACAAGACCCAAAATGGAACTCTAGAGGTGTTAAAAACTCAATTTTCATGAAATCCATGAGGAATTAACATGTGAAATGTGAAGTTTAGATTTGTTCACACATTACATGAACACTTTGTAAAAACCAGATCATGATTTGGTGTTAAACAACTCTTGGAAAAGCTAGGAAAACAACACAAAATAAATCAAATACATTGAAATACAATGAATACCATGCAACATACTATGTTGTGTTTCATACACATTCAAGATGATTTTGGTCCTCAATTTTGATTGAAATTTGTCTTTCAAAGATTCTTCATTGTTTTGTGATTGTTGATCTCTCTCATTGCATACAAAATTCCGTTTTAATTTGTTCAAGTTTGGAACATTATGTTTACAATCAAGTAGACAAAAGTTTTAAAAATCATCAATAATCATGTATAAATGTTTTCTTCACGTATAATATGTCAATGCCAAGCTTCTGGCCTAGTGCACATGTAAACCTCTTTTACTTGAAGCACAAAAACTCTTGCAAGAATCTATTGATGGATAATGTAGTATACCCTCCAAAGTCCACAATTTTCATTACCAGTACACGGTATCTTTAAACACTGTAATCTATTCCACCAACCGTTGGATGTTGTGCAAGTTTTTCCCAAAGTTGAGGTCATGGATTGAGCTTAGTTTTTAAGGTTGAACACTAAAACTAGCCATTATATTTCCATCAAACTTAGTTCAAACAAAAAAAATCAGCACATATCTTGGTTTTGGAGAAACATGACTTGGGCACTCAAGGATCACAACCAAAATAGTGACCACTACAAGTATGCAAGAATGAAGTATTCTAATAACAATTCAAAACTCTCTAAGTATTTGCTTCAATAATCCATAAGAGAATCATTATAGGTCATATTTGAAAAAGAAAAGAAAAGATCTAAGGTTCTCTCTCCAAGGTCCAAGTGTGAATGTTTTAATTTTTTTTAAGGTCATCAAGGTAGAGGCACCCAATTCCAATCACTTAAGCCAATTCGGAACTCAAATGAAATTGTATGTCAAAAACATTTATGTAGAAAGATCCGAAATTAGGAATGCAACTCAACAACCATTTTTTCAGAGTTAATCACAAAGATTATGAATTGATATAGAAGTTAAAAGCCCAAAAACCACCAGAGCCCAAAATCAAACTCTAGAGTAGGTGAGATTTGGTGCCCTCCTTCACCCATGCCAATAAGTGAGAGCGAGTAAAAGAGAGAAGACATGCCATGGATAACCAACTCATGGAGGGTACCCAATACCGATCGGCCTTGTTCAACTTCGGAGGCAAGGCCACCAATGAGAGCTCAATTGAGGTGGAGCAACCCAAAATTGCACACTTTGTGACCCTATGCCGATTATGGCTAGAATTTTCAGATTTTGAGTTATCCGTTTCGGGTCACTTCAGGCACCATTTCAAGCATTTGCCATTTTCATGCACCTTGCCATGCATACTCTACTGATTGGAATTGGGTGGCCGATCCGAATTGGGTGCCTCTACTTTATACATGCATCGTACTATGATGGAAAACCATGCAAATTCTTTGGCAACAGTGCCCAGATGATTGTCTGTAATTACAACTGCCCGTGCATATACCTTAACTCACATCACCTCGATCACATGGTGCTAACTTACCAGTCCCTGACAGCCACCATAAGTTGGTGCATATGAGTACCCCTAAATCGTAGAATCACCTCATATCATTATTCTACTCACATCAAGTCAAAGCGGGCTATCTTCGTTTCGGCACACCATGCCACGAAATCTTTTTGTTGGTGAGGAGCATTCAAATGTGGAAACTAGAATGCAAAGCGGGAGGTCACCGTGCAGCGCTTTTTTCTAAAAAGTGAACATGTTGGCTCAAAACGGGAAAAAGGGACGAACTAAAAATAACGAGTTGTGTGTTTGGAAAGGCTCGATGATTTCATGGGTGAAGATTGGATTCTCAGTTGACAGAAGACAAAGCAACATCAAGACATGATCAGTGTCCTAGCTAATCAGCTTTTGGCAGGGACTAAGATTTGTCACCCTTTGGCGATGAGGCGGCCGGAAATCGTGCTGTGCACGTAATTGTGAACTTTGCATTGCCGTGGGATTCGGGTGTTCAGTGCGCTTTCCGGAGCAGCCTACAACAAATCAACATGATCTGTTTGAGGTGTAGAGATGCGACAAGGCCATCGATGGAGGCGCAACTTGGCGGGCCAAACCAAAGGAAAGACGGAGAATTGCTAGAAGATGTGTACGGACGTGCTCGCGGTGCCAGGGTACGTCTGGTGATGCGAGCAAAGGCGGCAACGTTTGCCGACTCGGGAGAACCCCGAAAGATGTCCTGACCGTGCCTCGGTTGAAAGAAAAAATCGGAAAACGTAGCCGTCCGTGCTCCGTAGGATACGGTCACAATACTTGTCGACCCAATACGTTGTGTGCTTCCCGACAACCCTCGTCTGTGCAACAAAACGCTATCCTCATTTCCAATAAACTGGGTGGATTTACTTTTAGTCCTTTGTTTCATTTTAAGCTATCTTCCTTTGTTCACCGTAGGATGGCCCGTTGTCGCTAAAGAGTTATGTTCCAACATCTGCATAGCATTGTCACTCTTGATTCAAATATCATTTAAGGTAAGCCTCCCCATAACCAACAAAAACCCATAGCCAATGCCTATGAATTTGGGATATACAGTCAAACCTCGATAAGTGTTAGGGGTTGGGAGCATACTTTTCGTTAACACTTAGGCACTAGTAACAAATAACACTTATAGAAGGTGATGCCGATGATTTGTAACACTTATAAAAAATAACACTTAGAAGAATTAAAAAGGTAAATACATAACATTTATAGAAAAATGGATGAAATTACAAAATATTGATTCATTATTCATCTAAGCCGGTCGAAAGAATGAATCAATAGTACTTTGGCGAGTTTCTGCTACACGCCAAGATTCTACTTCCATTTCTAGTGCTTCAATATTCCTCATAGATACATGGTGTCATCAGGTCTTTGCTCCAAAAACTTCTTCAAAGTTTGAAGAGCACTACCTACATCTTTAAAGCCTACAACTTCTTCAACTATGTTGTGAGGATTAGCTTCATCAGGATCACTATCTTCGTGTTCACTACCTTGTTGTTGAGATGGAAGCATTTCAATAATTTCTTCATCAGTGGGCTCATAAGGGTTATTCAAATCAAACTCCATCTCATAATCAAAATACTCTTGAACATTCATGTAAGGGGTCTCAGTCTCAGAGGATATCAAACTTAGTTGTTCTAATACAGTAGCAACCTCCTCTACTTTTTTTTTTGCTGCTCTTGAAGGACTTCATTTTCTACAAGAACTGAAAGAATTCATCTCAACAATTTTGAATTGTTGTTGGAGTCACTCCGTTACGCCAAGCCTTCTCAAGCATGGTCACAACTTGGTACACATCAATCGCAAAACTCTTGCCAGTTGAAATACAATCTATTTGATGTTGAATTAATAACTTCTTGTATTGAGCTTTGAATGATGCAATGATCCCTGCATCCATAGGCTGGAAACGACTACACTAAACACTGAATATAGTGTAGAGGGATTATTGATGTAAATCACTCACACTAATTTTCATCAAAGCATGTGTATGCCAAGTTCTGATTGGGTATTTGTTCTCAAGCAAGTGTGTGTCAGTCAACAATTGCATGTAAATTTTCAATTAGTGTAGGAAATTTCAAATAGTCTAGTCTACACTATATTCATGGAACCGTGTAGTTGTATTTGGAGGCAAAAACTCTAATCGTGTCACCCTCAATCTTGAACCTACATTAGGCTTCAAAGATAAGTGTACTTTGAAGTTTGTAAACCCTAAAACTGTATTAGTTTATGAACTTAAAAATACATCTACCTATCAGTTTGTTTCTAGAATAAACATCTACAGTCACTTTGCAACTAGAAACTATTACTTTACCTCAAAAATATCTCCCCCTAAGCGATGGCTCTTACAAAAAGCCTTTTTTTGGAAACATATCACTTACCAAGGTAAAATTAACAAAGTTGGGAGGGCGACATTGCGTAACACTTAACACATAACACTTACTAGTCTTAATTTTAAGGGAGCGGAAATCTCCATGACACATATAGAGTTTTAACACTTATCGAGGTAACACATATCGAGGTCTGACTGTATCCAACCCTCTTCCATCCCACTACCACCAACTAAGCTCCAAATAGAGGTTTGCTATTAGTCAAGACCCTTACTTTTGGTCGTTGGTTGTGGAGGTATCTATTGTTGGCCACCCACTAAACATGGATGCACAGTTTGAAAATTCATAACTAATTCAATTTTCATCAAAAAAAATATGAAATCACTTGGATTGGAATTGTAATTCTTTTGGCTATCACTGAAAAATAATAGTATAATTATCTCCTCTCTCCATATATGCACATTCCTTAACTTGTCAGTTTTAGGGAGGCTTACCTTACTAGCAATCGAGATAATGTGTATGGATTTCTATGGTATCAAAAATAGAAAATAAGTATAATTTAGTCTATTTCAATTTTTTTTTAATTCTTTGGACGTTCTATTCCCATACGAATAATTTTGGACAATCCTACTTCGAGGTTACATAAATCACCATGGAAAATTGGTCACATGTCATAGGAATGTAAAATTTGACGCCATTTGAAATCTTAATAAGTGAAAGTAAGCTTGATCTCTAAATGTGAGAAGATGCTGCTGGTGGCCACCGTATGCTATACCTACGGTATCGTATTTGAACATGATAAGGTTCAGATATTGAAAGGACTCTCAAATAAAAGATATTAGTTGAAGATTCTTTAATCCAAAGGTGTAAGTCTTGCTAAACTTTAATACATTCTTTGTATTCTACAAAAAACTATGGTCCTCTACATACGGTTCCCAACTGACATTTAAAGGTTAAGCTTGGACGAGAAGGGACCAAAAACTATTTGCTACAATTGTATTTTAGGCCAAAAGATACACACAATGATAGTTATTTAAAATCTACCAACGTGCGTAACTACAATGATCAATTTCAGGACATGGTGAAAATGTTGAAATATCTTCAACACCTCATGCTTTCTTATTGAACTTATCCATGCGACACAACGCCTAATGAAAAATGCATCTAAAAAAATCAATAACATCCAAATGTAGAAGTGTGGAGTAGTTTCATCAAGATTAAACCACTTTCATCATGTATGCATGATGAAGTTTCCCCGTCTACATATATCAATTGAGCACTATTGTGTAAACTTAAAGGAATGTTGAGTGTGATTTGTGATCATTGAATGTTGGAGTACGGGTGAGAGTAAAGAAAAATTGTGTGTTATGTGTGAGACATGGAGTCATGTGTTGCATGAGTAATTTAGTCATGCTTGCTTATGCTTGTTGAGTGATGTGTATGTGGTGTGGGCATGGACTTAGTGGTGGAATGAACGGACACTTTACTCACGCCGGCCCCCTTTTACGGGGACCGGCGTTCTTCTTCTTCTTGTGTATGTGGTTATTTGAATTAGGTTGAGTGATGTTTGTGTGGTTATGCCTAATGGACTGAGTGATGTGATTGAGTGATTGTTGTTGAGTGACTGATTTTGTATGAGATTATTAAAGTTGTTAATGAGAGTTTAAGATTTTGATAGCCTAGTAAAAGATAGTCCAACATATTTCAGATGGCAGTTTGAGATGAAATTTGTGGATGTATTATAACTATGAGTGAGGGAGTACTCAATTGCAACCACAAATTTAATCTTTTGAATGGATTTTTTGAAAAATTCTAGAATAAGAATCTCATTCTATTCCAAAACAAAGTGAACTTTAAACATGTACAAATAACTCCTTCAAAAATGATTTATCAACGTCAAGTCTGAATAATTTTCAATTCCTTAAGTCAATTTTTTTGAAATAAATTGTACTTTTATTTGATCAATCAGTATTAGTTCATGCTATTGAGCGAAGGACAAACAATTTTGAATTTTATTCTTCTCTTTGTTTTGAAACAAACTATTTTGGAGCTATTTAGAACATGAAAACAAAGTCATGAAAGAAACTCTAGTGGTTAAATTTTGACATTAATTGATGGTGACGGTAGGAATGAAACATCACGACTTTGATAATGACAAGAAAGTGAAATATCATGATTTTGAAAATTCATTGTTTTGGTGATTACCATAAAATGAAATATCATGACATGAGCAATAAAATATCATGACCTTGATCATGACATTTACCAAGTAATCATGTTGAAATGAAAATCCAGACCTATATAATGACATTAGTTGAATAATGGTATTAAATGTAAACAAGTGGCATTAGAGACAATACACTCATCCGTCACACAAGTTATAGTTAAGTATATCACTACAGTAGTGGATGGATTTGGTAAGAACTTCATAGAGGTTTAAATTTAGGTAATACATGATGGAGGGCTTGGTAACTTCAACCCAACCAACATATCCACATCCACAAGGGTTATACAGTGACTGCCAAAACTAAGTACAAACACAACATATTGAAATTCAACAAACAATGTATGGAACTTGGATGCACCAAAAATGAAACCATAAATTGCATAGGATTACCATTGCAACCAGTCATACTTCCATGGGGATTGAGGTCTATTACACACAAGTATGCATGTACAGAAAAAATAATTAAAGCGAAGTTCAGTCCAAAACTTAGTGTTGCTCACACTAGCTAGAACAAAGTTAAACATTTGTCTACCAACCCTTAGCAACAAAACTTACCCTTCCAACATGTGCGCTTAGGCATGCTTCTGTACAAGTTCTTACACTCATTGGGAGTAATTGAAGCTCAACAATCCTCAACACGCTCCCACAATTCTAACATTCCTTTGGGAGGTCTCTCATATTGGTTGAGTCGATGTTTTAAAGTTGCCCGCAAGTTTTCGATTGGATTCAAGTCTAGAGGTTGCGCCGACTACTTTAAAAGAGTGAATTCTTGCAAATTCAGCCAACGGCGCACACTCTTGGATGTATGATTCAGGTCATTATCCTGTTGAAAAATCAAATTGGCAGGATCTAAATTGTATGCAGCAATGTACAAATCAATTCTTGCTCTAAAATTTCTCTATACATGTACTGATCCATTCTTCCCTCAATCCTACACATCATACTAGGGCCACTTGGAGTCATACAACCCCACATCATCACTCCCCCACCTCCAAACTTGACAGTTTGTTGCACCATTCCAGCACTTCTACTCAGCCCATCACGAAACCATCACTAACTGCGACCATCAGAGCAAAATCGGTTGATTTTTGTTTCATTAGATAACACTACACAATTCCAATCATCATTAGTCCAATGGCAATGACGTCTAGCAAATTCTAATCGTCTCTTAATCTCAAGAAGTATAAGCTTTGGTTTCTTTTGCTTCACTTTACATTTGAAACCTGCTTTTTGTAACACTCTCCTCACAATACTATCACTCATATCAACATGAAGCTCTTCTCTCAAGTAATTTCCAACTTTGTGTATAGTTTCTAAGCCACCTACTGTGATTTCTCTCACAAAAGCCATGCGATCAGGTGCACTGTATACATGTGGCATGCCACCAAAATTGCGATTCATATCACTCAACTCATTCAAATGTTACCTACAAAATTGTGCAACCCAACTTTGGGTCCTTGGAAGTTTCTAGCTACATTTCTAGTACTTTCACCCCTCGTCAACTTCTCTAAAGTAACTTCTTCTATTTGCTTTCTATCAACAACCTCAATGAAACCATTTTGCTCAATTTGCATACATGATGTGCATTGATTAGGGACACAATCAGGGTTTTTTTTGGCGATTTGGAGCCAAATGGCAAAATTTCCTCCCACAAAGAATATTCCCCCTAAAAGAGGGATTTTTTTGAATTTATATCGCCAAAATTGCATTGATGGCCATTTCCATATCGCCTTATTGCTACTAGTGAATAGCAAGGACTCCATCCTGTCGCCAAAAAGGATGTACAAATCTATGTTTACAAATCTATGTTTATGGAGATGGGTTCTCCAAAAAAGATATCTTTGGAGAAAATTTGGTTTTGTATGGTTTCGGGAGAAACTTTGTATTGCCACATGTATGGTCTCCAAAAAAATTCTGTCGCCACTCTGGCTAAAACCATGAAAAAAAAAAAAAAGCCTTGGACACATAGTTATAAATGTGAAGGCCAAAAACATTCCCATCCAAAAAATTAGACCTAGAAAACCACTTATGCATGTCAAATTTGTAGCATTCATTGCATAATCCAAGAGTGATTATAACTAAGTTTTAGAATTATTTTACTTTGATCTATATCTTTCTCAAATCATTTTACATTGCTAGACTTGTAATTTGGTAGCCACATCATTTACTTGCATGTATACTTGAGCAATCAAGGGATTTGGCATTAAATGCAGTAAATTAATAAATATTAATGGCTAAAGGTAGACTAAGCTATTTCGTACTCAGTTTTGGCAGTCCCTGTAAGTTACAAGACGTTATAACTTAGTACTACACCGTTCCGTGAATATAGTGTAGACTAGACTAATTGAAATTTCCTACACTAATTGAAAATTTACATGCAATTGTTGACTGACACACACTTGCTTGAGAACAAATACCCAATCAGAACTTGGCATGCACATGCTTTGATGGAAATTAGTGTGGGTGATCTACATCAATAATCCCTCTACACTATATTCAGTGTTTAGTGTAGTTATAAGTTAGCGAAAGCAAATGACTTAGAAGATGATGACACAGCTATTTAAATGCCTGTAACACGCAAGATAATGCCACAAAGCTTAGCCAATCAAGATAAAACTATGAACACAGAAATATATTACAAACATTTGATCGAACTAAGCAACCAGCAATCTTGTTCCGAGTAATCTACAAAAACCGAGGAATGTCCCACACTACCTCAAAAACCCTAAACCTTAAGCCCTAGAACCACTGCTCTGACAGAAACTAAACGTCCCCATGGCACCTCCAAAAAGAGTAGAGATCTATGTTGATGTACAAAACCACTATCCATGATAACCCTAAGGAAGGGTAAGACCTTTAATCCTAAACCCTATGACCTCTACGCTAGGTTGTTCCCATAGAGAGCAAATGTATCTAGAAAGGCAACCTACATTAATGTCCAAAACAAACAGTCGATGCAAAACCCTAAATATCCCTAAATAAATGAGCTCAGCATCATCAAGGAACCAGTAGCTTACTAGGACCACGTTGATCCAGACTCCATAATTTACAGGAAACGCAACAATTATACGCCATAATCTACAACTCAAGTTGATGATTTGGAATGGCACTCACCACTAACTGTCGTCCTCATCTGAGTCCACCGTCGCTCGCCGCTTGGGCCTCCTCACGATTGGAGCAGCGCGCAAACGAGGCCCTGCAAGGCCCACTTTGGCTGCAGGTTTTGCCTTGGGTGGGCCGCTAGAACCTGATCAAAATCACCAAAAAAGTCCATGTCAGCAGAAATTAGGGTTGAATATGGGCCCAGAAACCCTAAACCTCATGACTCTTCCCCCGGCAAAGCTCACATAAACTATGGATCAGTGAGATGCGTTGGCCCCTTGAGACCCTAAACCCTGTGTAACCCTGAACCATAAACTCTATGTAATTCCGAACCCTAAAGCCCTTCCCCACAAAGCTCGCACAATCCATGAAGCGTGTACCATGTGAGCAGGGATCAGAATTACATGTAAACCCTAGACACTGACTACACCTCGTGATCATCTCCTGATCGCATGGAAAATGAAATATGAACCCTAAAAACCCTACACCGAAGACTCTTCTACGCAAAACTCAGATAATTATGGATTAGTGAGGAGCGTCTGAGAAGCGTTGGTCCCTTGAAACCCTAAACCCAATAGAACCCTGAACCTTAAACCCTAAATAATCCAGAACCCTACAGCTCCTCCCAACAAAGCTCGCACAATCCATGGATCCATGAAGAGTGTACCATGTGAGCAGGAACCAGTTACATGTGAACCCTAGACACTGACACCACCCTGAACCCTAAACCTCGTCCTCACATCCATGGGAAAAACGTACCAGATTGCTTAACACCCTGAGTGCTCAAATCCTCAAACACGGACGGCGTTGCAAACTGCGAGGGTATGAGGCTCTGTGTGGGGAGTGTGGAATCATCCGCCAAGAGTGTAGGACGAAACCGGTTCTTCTTCTTGTTGGTGAAGCTCAGCGCGTCCAGCTTCTCTTGAAGAACATCCGCCCTCGTCTAATGATGTAAGAAACCAGTTCAACCCACAACCATTATGAGAATAATCCCTCTACATTGAGGATTACAACCAAGAACATGACCATGTGTTAGAAACGAAACCCTAAAGCTCTTCCCAACAAAGCTCGCACCATCAACGGATCCATGAACGAGGCGAGCAGAATCAGAGTTACATGTAAAACCTAGACACTGACTCGACCCGAAACCCTAAACCTCGTGAATCTCTTCCTCACATCATCTCCTGATCCATGGAAAACTAAATATAAACCCTACACCTCCATTACGACTCTCCCATCACTCTACATTGAGGATTACAACCACGAATATGATGTGTTGGAAGTAAAGTTTCACCTTCTCTTGCGTGTAGGCTGTCGACATTTGAGCAGCGCGTGCACTCTCTGCAAACAACATCACATCTCGGATAAGACACTCCGCTCATGTGATTGTATGAAGAATTCTCTGAGAGTTCACCTGAGGCAAGGGACGCAGCTTGTGAGCGGAACACCTGGAACATCTCCACGGAGATCGACGCCATGGCGTCGCTCGCCGCGGCGTCCTGCAATTTTACCAGGCTGAGCCGCAGTTTCGGCGACCGCTCCGCTTTCTGACCCGACAAACTCGCCGCCGTTGCACCTGAAAGAGAGAAAAGAGTGCATCAGCACATAAGAAACACACCACCTTCTCTTGAAATGCATCCAGCGCCTCACCTTCGTTGATGGAGCCCTTGAGATGGACCTTGACGTGGTCAGATGCGAATGCGTCTCGCACGTAGCGGACGAAGGCTTCCCACGACCCACCGATGCCCACATCGTCCTTCTGTTGCGTGCGACCACCTCAGGTTAATGAATGCACCACTCTCAGGTGAGGGAATTTGCAAACCAGGGAGTGGGATGATGGGGTACCAGATCTTCCAGGAACTCGGTGCTCATGTCCGCGTACCATGTGTTGGCGTGGAAGTCGCTCACATGAACCTCCAGGCCGTCGATAGGCTGCGCGCGCAGGCGAAAGAGGAACCGAACCGCGTTGTGAGCGCGCTCTGTGGACTCCGGCTGCGCTTGCGCCGCGCCGAAGATCGCCTCAAAACCCTCGAACGCACTCATCGAAAAACCCTAGACCCAAAACCCGAAAACTCGTAAAATCTCTAACCAAAACGCAGAGAAAAACCAGGCTCATCTTCCACACCCAGAGAGAGATTCTCTTCCACTACAGCATCTCTTGAGCTTCGCGAGGAAGCAACAGGGCCCGAGACGAGCGTCGCGAGACCTGGTCGAGGATTGAGGACGAGGAACGATGGGGCTCATACCCGGAGAATGGATTTTCAAGCGCTGGAGCTCGACGAGTCTGTGACAGAGAATTTGAAAACTCGTAATGCTGCCGCAACTGTTTCCGTTACACTGTACTCGTAGCCGTCTGCCACGCAACTACTGCGCCGCTGCGCTCCCGTTCTCGATCGTTTGCAAGCCAACAAAAGCTCCCTCTTAAGCTGCGCTGTGGGCTGCAGCGTCGCTCATACTCTCACACTCTTTCTCAGTAGCTTAGCTGCCTGAATGCGGCCCCCGTCGCCGTCGCCATCGCCGTGTCTGTGCTTCTAACGTAGGTATTTTGTATGCTGCGGAACTGAGTACGAGCGAGGTTCATCGGTAGCATTGTGAGCACATGCAGTCTCTCGGATGAGTAATTTTGCGTTGAGGTTGATGAGATAGTTTTCGTGTTCTTCAGATTGTTGGGATTGTTTTTTGTCTTCTTAACTCTCTTTCTGGGTCTTTCTTTAGTGCTTTTTCGGAGTTGGTGTCCGATCGGGTGTTGTTTTTTGGGGTGTTTAGTGAGCTTTCTGCGCAATGCAGGTGGAGTTTGGTTGTGGTAGCGATGGATATACTAGCGAACAAGTCGAACACGAAGCAGGATGAGCAGACGTATAGGGCGTGGTTTGAGTACGCCGATGCAGGTCATTAACTTCTCTCTCTCTCTGTTATCCTCGAGAAGAAAGTGCTATCAGGATGTTGAGCTTTCATTCTTGGTTGGGTTCTTGAAAGAGAGCCTGGTTCTGGATTTTGTTCTTGAAAATTCATTCTCTAACAATTCCCACGTCGTCTGCAGATGGCGATGGTCGTCTCACCGGCAACGATGCGGTCAGGTTTTTCTCCCTCTCTCAGCTGCCCAGAGCAGACTTGAAGCAGGTACTAACTATCATTCTAATGGGGCTTGAGTCTTCTTCCGGATGTGAGCAACATGTTCTTCTTACTGATATGCTCTCTTGATTCAGGTGTGGGCAATCGCTGATGAGAAGCGGCAGGGTTTTCTAGGCTTCAAGGAGTTCGTCTCCGCAATGCAGGTTCGTTGTTGATGTTCAGAGTTTTTGACTACTTTTGTGAAATAAGTATCACTGAATGTACTCATGTGGTTTTGCAGGTTATCTCACTTGCGCAGGCAGGGAAGGATGTGAGTCCTGACATGCTCAAGGATGCCGGTAATTTCATTTCTCTCTTGCCTCTACATTTCTGGTTTTTGATTCAGCATGTCTCTAATGTGTCTCAAATGCCTGTAGATTTGGAGAGCCTCGAGGCGCCCACCATGACTGGACTTGAGGAGCTCATCTCGGTGCAATTCGTTTCCATCTTTTTCTTGAAGTTTCATGTATGAAGAATCATGTGCCGGGTTAAAATTTTACTGAATTTTGTTCACTCTTCCAGAAAGGACATCTACGCCAGTCTCCATCTTCAAATGGCTCCAACCATAGCAACGGTTAGTTTACTGATCTTCAAGGTGAATCTTATGATTTGAGTAGCTGGCCATGAAGTTAATACTTATGACAGAGTTCTGGGCACAGGTACTTCGCCACAGCGGCAACTCTCACAACCATCACAGTGGTTCAGTCAGAAGACTCCGAAGAGGGTAAGAAATAAGTGGAGGTCTTACGTTAAGGCAGATTTTGTTTCCTCTCTCCTCAATTTGTATTCGATGCACTAGTACGATCTACTTTGCTTACATTTTTTATTATCACAAACTATTCATGCGCTCTTTGTTGATTGGCAGACACTTTCAGCAGTGGCAGTGACATCAATTGTAGATGGTTTGAAGAAACTGTACCTTGAGAAACTAAAGCCCTTAGAAGTCGCCTACCGTTTCAACGATTTTGTTTCTCCTACACTGGTAAGTCAATAGTTTTTTTTTTTTGACGTCGTGATTTGCTGCATGTGACTGATTTGGGACTATTCGTGTTGTGCAGACAGATAGCGATTTTGATGCTAAGCCTCAGGTGATGCTTCTGGGTCAATACTCAACAGGCAAAACGACTTTCATCAAGCATTTGCTGCGAAGTAGTTATCCAGGGGCTCACATCGGACCTGAACCTACAACTGATCGCTTTGTCGTAGTCATGGTGAGTAAACTTTACAGTTGCTGATATTGAAGCTATTTCTAACATTCATGATACAAAATGGTCTCTCCTTTTTCATTCTCAAAGTCGGATAAAACTAGTCATGATTTGAGTTGAAAGACTACCCAGCTATATTATTGATTTAATAGCTACTGCTCTGTCAACTATACCTCGTCAGTTGCTTGCACAATCATGGAGAGGAGTCTTGTGCTCCTCTTTTCTTTGCATTTGTTTTATCATTGTTGATATCTAGGTGTGCTTAGTGGTAATTTACTTTGGATTTTCAGGGGGGGCCAGATGAGCGAAACGTGCCTGGAAATACAATTGCAGTTCAAGCCGACATGCCTTTCAGTGGCCTCACCAAATTTGGCCAGGCTTTCCTGGCGAAGTTTGAGTGCTCTCAAATGCCACATCCTGTAATACTTCCTGAGCCATGAATCTTCGGGAAAATGCAGATGTTTAGTACAAAGAACTTGCTGGTTTGCATTCGTCTTCAGTAGCCTTGTCCAAACCTATGACAACCATAAGCAGAAATGATTGTTTGAGGAGGATTTAAAAAGACCACAATTATAGATGATTTTCCTTTGCCTTTAGAATGAAGTTGTGGTATGATGTTCTAACACGAGCCATGTTTTCTTATGGGACAGTTACTGGAGCAAATTACGTTTGTGGACACACCCGGTGTGCTGTCGGGAGAGAAACAGAGAACCCAAAGAAGTTACGATTTCACAGGAGTCACCGAATGGTTTGCATCCAAGTGCGACCTCATTCTGCTGCTCTTCGACCCTCACAAGCTGGACATCAGCGACGAGTTTAAGAGGGTCATCACTTCTCTGCGCGGCCATGATGACAAAATCCGCATTGTTTTGAACAAGGCCGATCAAGTTGACACCCAGCAGGTGTGACCTTCATCCATTCTCAATTGAAACTTATGTAGAATATATGTCGAATGGAGTGTTGTTTGTAATGTTCGTGAAACACCCCACTTTTTTTCATTAAAATCAGCTCTAAATAATTCTTATTAATCTCGAAGCAGAGAAAGGCAGCTATTATTCATCGAGGTTGATCTCATGCAAACTCTTTCTGGAAGGCGGCTAAAACTACTTTGGACTTGAGTTTAGGGACCACCAAACTCTTTTATTGACCTAAGAACTGTTTCGGGTGAGGAAAGAGTAGTAAAAAGATGGGCCTTATTTTATTGAAACTTTGGATGACTGTACAAATAAGACATAGCATCCGCTCGACTTTCCTCTTTCGTCCTGCGGTTCGAAGCACGAGCTCTTTTTGTTTTTGTCTTTTGTCTTATGTTTTGTGTGGGTGCAGCTGATGAGAGTTTACGGCGCGCTGATGTGGTCCTTGGGCAAGGTCCTCAACACTCCTGAAGTCATGCGAGTTTACATTGGGTCAGTCTGCCGATATCCTTTACTACATTAATCATTGCCATGTGACCCTGATTCCCAAAGCACGCTATTCTTTTGCAATATTTCAAAATTAGTGAGGGCTGAAAGACTTGCAGCTTCAGCTTCTACACTTTTGGGAAATTTTGTATCACTTTCACCACTTACCCTCCCTCTCTATCACTGTTTTCCAGCTGAACAGAATAGAACCAGTTCGTATCCTCAAATGATTGTTAAGCGTATTGAAACACGAGATTACTCAGTCTGGTTTGCCTGAAATTATTAACCTTTTCTTCTTGACAGATCATTCAACGACCGAGACATTGACGAGCAGAAAGTGGGCCAAATGGGCAAGGATTTATTCGAAAGAGAGCAGGAGGACTTGCTGTCCGACTTAAAGGACATCCCCAGGAAGTCCTGTGACAGAAGGGTGCGTCAAATTGCCACATCTATTATATTGTAATTTTTGCACAGATACTTATGTCGAATCTAATGTGCTTTCAGATCAACGAGTTTGTGAAGCGGGCCCGGCAAGCTAAGATCCACGCCTACATCATTGGCCAGTTGAAGAAGGAAATGCCGGCCATGATTGGGAAGGCTAAAGCGCAGCAACGCTTGATTGATAACTTGGAAGAAGAGTTCGCCAAGGTGAGTCCTATGGTTACCGTACAACATCGGATAGAAGCCCTACAATTGAAATATTTGCCGCACTTGACATGAACCTTTCCTTGAAGTGACAGGAATCTTTGCGTAAGTTTTTAACGTTTAAGATTTTGATCTTGTGTCCAGGTGCAAAGAGAGTTTCATTTGCCAGCAGGTGACTTTCCAAGCGTGGAGCATTACCGAGAACGACTTGCTGGATACAACTTTGACAAGTTTGAGAAACTGAAGCCCAAGATGCTGGAGGCAGTGGACTCAATGCTGGGCTATGACATCCCGGAGCTCCTGAAGAAGTTCCGCAACCCATATGACAATTAATTCTCAGTTTTCTAGAGGTATGACAGTATTCTCACAGTTCAATATCTTATCAATGAACTGCTCTCGTAGAATGGAGTATGTGCGGCGTCGTTAGTGAACGTGAAGAACTCTACATGTTGGTTTGTTCCTCCTTCACTTATTAGGTAGAGATTTACTTACACAGATGGTACCTTTTCTCTTATTGATGATAGTATCGGTTGCTCTGCATGGAACGATGTTTTGATTTATCAAACGTTCGAAATTTTATTACATCTCTTGCTTTGCCTCTACATGAAAATGATGGTCGTTTTTTGGAACAAGGAACTGGATGGAATATGTTTTTAAAACCTGTGTATGGAATATTTCTAGGTCTATTGTATGTCATCCTAAAGTGAAATTCGAGAACTAATTCGTGAACTGTATCTGAGTAATTCTGGTAAGTTACGTTTCAGGATTTCAATGCGAACAATCTTCTTCTGGATATTTGATGGCAAAGTAGGTACATTACAACTAATAACCTCGTTAAAAAGTAAAACTTTGGAATATATGAGGTGTTTTCCAATCTTGTTTGCTGTTCCATCTTTTGCATCAGATGACCATGTTTGGAACAAGATCCTTAAACCACCTACATGCTTTTATGCCTAGGTTTAGGGTTTAGGGTTTAGGAAATCACATTTCAGAACCAATACTAGAGTGCTCTTTTGGGTTCTTTTATCGTTATAAAATTATATTACAGTACCCAATGGTCATATTTAGCACCCTTGTGCTGAATAAATATTTATTACTAATAATAGAAGTTTGGCAAAGTTCGGAAATGGATTATTCTTTAAAAGTTGTTTTTTCACCGAGTTACAAAATGATGTTTTTGAAAAAAAAAATCCAGAATGTTTGGAAGTTATTTTTAGAAATAATTTTTGCTGTTTACGACCCTTGGGTAAGGTAGTAATCAACAAAGTAAGTGAGTTATTGGAAAATTCTTGTGAATTTGAAACTTGTGTAATTGTTTGTGGGGCACTTCATTTTTGTACTCATCTCATCCACCACTCACTTGCCACCACAAAGTATGCTTATACAGTAATAGAAATCCACAAGACAATCAGTCTAAGTTTCTCCCTTTAAATGCCAAGTGTGTATATCCTTATTTGATAGAGATCACTGGCACAAGCATGTTGTTTAACCCATCAATCCTTGAATGTTGGGGCGACCAAAATCTGGTTGATGGAAGAATGTAAAATGCTCCCCAAGTGATGATAAAATATTACTTTCATCCAAGTTTTTGTGAAGGTGTTGTCAATGAGTGCATGTACCACATGCACTACAAATACCCTTCATAGAGTGTGTAACTTTTTCTCTAAACAAGAAAATGTTTGTGACATGGAACTCAATGTAGTGTATTTTAGAAACTTCTAGCTTTAGCTTTAAATCTGAATTTGTGTCATCAAAATGATATTTTTTGAAATTGAGTCCAACTAATGAAATGTAGTTTATCAAACCTAGTTTCCAATCAAGTTTGAAAGTTTGAAAAATACAAAAAATTGAGTAAGTTATTGCAATTTGAACTTTGGGCCTGTTACCGTGGATGACCAAATTTCTAATTTTAGCTGAACACGAAAGTTTCATCCACACCACAAAGTTTCACCACAATAATGTACACCTTCAGTGAAATTATCATATTTTTTACCCAAAATCTGTATATGATATGAATATTCTTCAATTTTTCTTCAGAAAATCACAATAATTTGAATTTTCACAAAAAAAATCTTGTGTTTTTTTGTGACATGAACGAAACATGTGGTGAAATCTCTGAAAAATGAAATAAAAATATTTCCGCTCATATTTGATGAAGAATTAGAGCATCTATTAGAATGAAAATCGGGATTGATGTCACGGTCATAGCTCGGTCCTCCAAGGATTAAAGACAAACAAGCTCAATTAGGGCGCTTGCAACTATCTTATGAGAGGAGGAGTTGCTACCTTAGTGCAAGGCCGCAATCCTAAACCCCATAATCCTCGTATGTCCACACTCACCTTTCTCGATGTGATTTTCACCAGCCGAATTCAACCATGGCCAGGTCCAATTCCGATTTGACAGGATATCCCCATGCTCGGACTTACCAGGTGGGGAGGTGGTGGGGCCAAAACCTGGCCCCTATTTTGTTTTCGGATGGGCCCCTAAATTTAGCAAGACGGGCGGACCTTGTTTAAATTTGGGCCGTAGGCTCCAATTTTGTATAAAAGAAAGCCAAAAAAAGCCTCAGACCCCCCCCAAAAAGGGAGGGCCAGAAAAATGAGCCCATGCAATTAAGTAGGGGGCCCACCTCGGGTAAGTCCGAGCTTGGGGATATCCTGTCCACGCCGTCCAATTCAACCGCTTTCTTCGCCAGTCAAAGAAAGCCGTCCATCGTCCTTAAAGAATCAACAAGAATAGTGCCTTTACACTTAAAAATTTACCAAAATATCTATTAGCGCTTCCACGAAATTGAAAGCAGACTCGAAAATTCCCCGGCGGGGAACATGACTTGGGGAACTCGACTTGGGGAACTCGACTTGGGGAACACGTCGTCGGGAACAAGACGTGGGCTACACTGCATGATCATGAGAAACTTTCGTCGTCGTCGTCGTCGTCGTCGTCGTCGTCAAGCTCACTTAAACCCTAAACCTAACTCCACAAGTCGTTGCAGAGTTGCAGCATCGTCACTTCATTCCTCTTCATCCCATCGCCATCGCCATCGCCATCTGCATCGCTGCCACCAAGCTCTGCTCCGGAGCTCCTGCTCTCCGGCGCCTCCACCCCGATCGTCACCGTACTCTTCTTCATCTCTCATCACTTCGCATCCGGGCTCAGGCTCAGACAACATCGCCTTCCATCATGGCGACCAGTGAGCCACTCTCTCCCTCGCTGTGGGAATTCTCGCTGTGGAAAATCTGTTGCTTTGCTAGGTTATGTCGGGAGCTCATCGCTGTCAGATTTTGTGTTTGATTCTTATGTCGGTTTGTGGAGGGATGATTTGCTGTCTCGGGGAGGGGGTTTAGGGGTTTGTAGGCTTGAGGACGTGCTGCGGTTTAAACTCTGGAGCTTTGTCTTCCGCTACGGTTTCTAGTTTTTTATGTCGGTTTTTTTTGCTTCGGGGGGTGGTATGTGGTTTTGGGTTCCGGGTTTGTTGAATTTGAGGAGGTTTAGGTTTTGGTTTGTGTGAGACAAGGGTTCTCAAGGGAGTAGGATTTTTTGACGAGGTTTTGTTGGTGTTTTCTGTTTTGCAGGGGCGCAGTTTGAGAATAGCAATGAAATTGGCGTGTTCTCGAAGCTCACGAACGCGTACTGTCTGGTGGCGATTGGTGGCTCTGAGAATTTCTACAGGTGCGATAAATTGATTGTTTATTTGGTGTTTCTGCTTGTTCTGTGTTCTTTGATGTGCTATCATGCTGCCATTTGACAAGATTCTTGGTCACGTGGTGAAGAATGTTTGTTTTTTTAAGGGCTTGTTGTTTGACTCATGAGGGTTTTACTTCAACTGCAGCACATTCGAATCGGAGTTAGCAGATGTTATTCCTGTAGTGAAGGTTTCTATTGCCGGTACTCGAGTGATAGGCCGCATGTGTGTCGGGAACAAGAATGGTCTGCTGCTTCCACAAGCGACCACTGACCAAGGTACAATTTACATGATTATTTGATGATTAGCTAGTATTGCACTGCGGTCTGAATATCTTCGTTTTTCTCGACGTACATCCTCTGACAATATTCATGATTCGTTTCATTGACAGAGTTACTGCATATAAGGAATTGCTTACCGGACAGTGTGGTGGTGCAAAGAGTAGACGAGCGTCTTTCCGCGCTTGGCAACTGTATTGCATGTAACGATTATGTGTCACTTATTCACACCGATCTGGATAGGGTACGAACCGTCTCTCACCATGGTCCTACAGGACTTTCTGTCTTTCTTAGGGGATCCCTTCCCTGTAATGTGCTTCGCCATGCTCCCCCTACTTTCTTCTGCAATCTATCGAATCTTCGTTTTTCTCTTAATATAAGAATCTCAAAGTAAAATTTGGCTATGGAATTGGTGCTGCTCAGGAAACAGAAGAACTTGTCGCCGATGTTCTGGGAGTCGAAGTGTTCAGGCAAACTATTGCAGGCAACATCCTTGTAGGGAGTTACAGTCAATTCACAAACCGTGGTGGATTGGTAAGCATTCGTATCCCTCATATCAATTAATTCGCCTCCGTCTCTGTTTCAGAATTTCAGAACTAGTCCGAGAATCTGTGTACCTGTAAGAAGTAGTAGAAACTGAGGCAATTGGTGGCTACTTGCAGGTGCACCCACACACCTCAGTAGAAGACCTGGACGAGCTCTCCTCACTCCTCCAAGTGCCCCTCGTGGCCGGCACCGTGAACAGAGGAAGTGAAGTCATCGGCGCGGGATTGGTGGTGAATGACTGGACTGCGTTCTGCGGCCTGGACACCACCGCCACCGAGCTTTCCGTGATCGAGAGTGTGTTCAAGCTCCGCGACGCTCAGCCCAGCAACATCGTCAACGAAATGCGTGCTTCTCTCATCGACACAATGTCATAAGATCAACAGCCACCTCCCTGCTGCTCCTACCTTTTCTGGGGACAGGTCATGTCCACTGGTTCTACTTCGTATATGAAGAATCATGTTTCTCCTGGTAGAGTGTATAACCTTTCACCCACGTTTTGTGGAGTATTTATCTACATTACTACTGCACATAGTACACGCTTGTGAGGTAGGCAATTTTGCGTGATATTTGGTTACGTTTTGGAGTGTGTTATATTACGGTATAAGTTTCCCCCAAATACGTGCTGTCCTATCATTCCTGGACCAGAATAAGCTTAAATCGCTCAATAACCTGGAAAAAGGTTTGTTTGTGGATACAGTGAGTTCAATGAATGTCCCTTCTCTTCCTCCAAAGTCTATGTGCGAAGATGAGCTGTTGTTTTTCACCCAACGCATCATCCTCAAAGGTTACAGCAAAGTAGGAGTCTGCAGATTCTGGGAATTTTTTCCGGAATGCCACTTAGAGCTACAGTAACGATCCGAATAAAAAACAGTACACTGGGTGTCGTCGTAGGAGGAAAAACAGTAAACTGGGTGTCGTTGTAGGAGGAAAAACATGAAAACACTGCTACTCATTCAACTAGAAATCAAAACAAGTAAACGAATCTGGAAAAATTCCTCCAGAACAAGTGGAGTGACTGCAACATTGGCGACGAAGAAGGGATGCTCGTGAGATGCTCATAAACGTCTTCGAATCACAGGTTGCATGAGGAACTTGGGCCGAGATCAACCGCTACAGCAAGCAACCTGGACTGTATGCGTTGTAGAGATTGCGTGGATTCAAGCTTGGAAGAGTAGAATCCGTTGCAGTTGCAAATGGCGAGCGGCGGCGGTGGCCCCGGCTACAGCACCCTTGACGCCACGGACGATGATCTTCTCTTCTCCTCGCCTGAAGACGGCGCGCACAAAGACGCCGGTGCCCTCTTCGTCCTAGAATCCAAAGGTCTTGCATACGCGCCTCAAACCCTAATAACTACTCCCCTTCTCCCTAAAATCTAGAGTTCTGACCTGTGTCGTTGTGGGTTTTTAGGGACTTGGTGGCACGCGGGGTACCACCTGACGACGGCCATTGCCGGGCCGTCCTTGCTCACGTTGCCGTACGCGATCCATTTCCTCGGATGGGGTCCGGGGCTGCTGGCGCTCACCGTGGGCGGCGCGGTGTCCAGCTACGCGTACTGCTTGCTGGCCCGGGTCTTGGAGCACTTCGCGGCGCGCGGGCAGCGCTGCCTCCGGTTCCGAGACCTCTCCGAAGTCGTCATAGGTAGCCCTAGGATGTGCATCGTATGTGGATGAGAGCCTCTTTCTTTGGGGATTCATGCTCAAGATCCTGCACAGCATATGGGTTTGATCGTGTGTGGATGACAGTCTTTGGTTGATGAGGATGCGAGTTCAATCAGGTTGATCATATGTGGATGACATTCTTAAGCTTAGATAGTTTCTAATTCACCTGCGCAGGGAAGAGCTGGACGATGTGGTTCGTGACGCCCGTGCAATTTGGCGTCTGTTTCGTCACGCTTATCGGAGTTGTCTTGACTGGTGGCTATGGCTGCAAAGTGAGTGAGATAGATCAGCTATGTTAACCTCCACTGCTGATTTCCATGAGATTCTAGGTTGTTTGATGGCCTTGTGGTTCTGTTGATCTGCAGCTCATCTATTTGGGGCTCGTTCCAGATGGTCCAGTGAAGCTGTGGGTGTTTGTCTCCGGCTTCGGAGCTGTGATGATGGTTCTGGCGCAGCTGCCGTCCTTCCATTCCCTGCGCTACATCAGCCTCGTCTCGCTTGTTTTGTGCTTGGCATACAGCACTTGCGCCGTGGCCGGGTCCGTCATTGCAGGTACCAAAACAGACGATGATGCTGCATTTTAGACAGTCACCCAAAGTTTGATTTAGATGATACTGCTTTTTCCTCACACTCTGACATGAGTTGAATTCCTCCTTGGCAGGTCGTAACCCCAACCTAGCTCCTGCGCAATACTCCGTCGAAGGCAGCCCTGTGCACAAGATGTTCGGCGTCTTCACAGCTCTCTCCGTCATGGCTGGTGTCTACGGCGTGGCGCTCATTCCCGAAATCCAGGTACACAACAGCAGAGGCAAAGACACCCAGAGTTTCCACTTCATTTCTTATTCTCAATCATCAAAATTAGCTCTCAATCAGTCTAGAATCGGCTCAAAAGGCGGCTAAGATTCATGGTAGAAACTCGAGTTTGGACTCTTCCATACTAAATAAGGATCACCAGCAATAGGTGTGAAGAGTGAGGAAAAGGGTATCTTACTGACTTGTGTAGATATGGATAGAGTTGTTGACATGCTTCCTCTGACTTGGGTAGAATTAGAGATGTGGATAGAGTTATGAAGATGCTTTCTCATGGCTTTGTTTGTAGGCGACCGTGGCGCCTCCTGTGACGGGCAAGATGGAGAAGGGGATTGCGCTGTGCTACACGGTGGTGTTTGTGACGTTCTACCCGGTGGCGATCAGTGGGTACTGGGCGTTTGGGAACCAAGCGCAGGGGAATATCTTTGACAATCTTGTGCCTGATAAAGGCCCGGAGCTTCTGCCGCAATGGCTGGTGGGGATTGCTAGTGTTGCTATTGTTGCTCAGCTTCTCGCCATCGGCTTGGTAAGCACTTGTCTCTAGGGTTTAGGGCTTGTGAGGGACCATGATCATGTCTTCAGGTGCTGAGGGTTAGGGTTCAGGGTTCAGGATGGATCAAGTATGATGTAACCATCACCATGTCTTCATGAAGATGCTAAGAGTTCAGCTTTGTTTTCCTTCGGGGTTTAGGACGGTTCAGGTCTGATGATGTCTTAAAGGTTGTTGAGAGTTAGTTTGTCGATTCTTTAGAGTTGAGAGTTAGTTTGTTGATTCTTTTGATGGGTTAGGATAGGATTGTCCAAGTCTGATGGAACCATGATCACGTCTTCAAGGTGTTAGGATGGTTCATGTTAGGATAGTTCAAGTCCGATGATGTCTGCAAGGTGCTGAGGGTTTATCTTCAGGTGTGATAAAACCACAACGTCTGCTTGCAGGTGTACGTGCAGCCCATCGCCGAGGTCATCGAGGGCAGGACTGCAGACGCGACCCAGTCCAAGTACAGCCTCCGCAACATCACGCCGCGCCTCCTCTTCCGCTCCCTCTACCTGGCCCTGGCCACGCTCCTGGCCGCCATGCTGCCCTTCTTCGGCGACATCATCTCCCTCATCGGCGCCTTCGGCTACACGCCGCTGGACTTCGTCCTGCCCATGCTCTTCTACCAGATCGTCTTCCAACCCTCCAGGAAATCCAAGGTCTTCTGGCTCAACTGGTCCATAATCGTGGTCTTCTCTGTGGTTGGAGCAATCGGATGCGTGGCTTCGATCAGGAGCATCGTCATCAACGCTAGCACGTACCATCTCTTTGCCAATGTCTGAGGATATGGCTACAGACTTTCTCTAGTGGCTGAAGTGGTGGTGATACAAGCTCTGATCCAGAAGAGGTCAACTGCTTATCCAGAAGTGGTGGTGATACAAGCTCTGATCCAGAAGAGGTGAACTTCTTATTCAGAAGTGGTGGTGATACAAGCTCTGATTCAGAAGAGAGGTGAACTTCTTATTCAGAAGTGGCGGTGATGCAACTTCTTATTTGGAAGAGGCCAGTGAGCAAGCTTTGGGAAGGTACGTTTTCAACCAATGAACCCCGTGATTTTGTGATGTGTTTGCAAAGGCAAGGCCCACGATTCAGCGATGATGTATGCAAATATGTTACAAAGCAGGAGATAGAGCTTCAACCTTTCATTTACAGACCAAGGATCAGTACTTGTGATTATTATTGGTTCTTTCTCTCCATTAACCGGTGAATGAATCACTCACTTTCAAACCTGCTATTGAACATCAGGTTGGCAAGTGTGGTGGATATTCTCTCATAGTGAAGCAGAGATATTAGAGTCGCTCAAAGTTTCAATGAGATATCCCCTTTTTGTAATTAGAGTTTGGACGAGATCAGCAGCTGCCTGTCTCTCTCCTTTGGACTTGTATTGTAGATGTCATTTTAGCTATTAAATTTCAAAATTAGAGGGGTATCTCATTAAGGCTTTGGGTGACCTTTTTTCACCCATTTATTCTAGTTTTCCTCCATGTGACTTTTATGGCTGTGAAACTTTGCAGTACAAATTTTTACACTGCTTCCTCAGATTTGTAAGTTACTAGGTTGTTTGTGATCACTTACAAAGTTTAATTCTATGTAGCCCAGAAATCCAAGTCTGCAATTTTCTTTACCCTTAAATGTAAGAAGGTGCCACTGGTGGCCACAATATTCTACATGTATGGTGTCGTATTTGAACAACCTCAAGAGAGAAGCTCTGCCTGTGATTCGACAAGATCCACCACTACAAAAGAAGGAACCATGTGTAAGCTTGCTTGAGAAATTTTATGGCACACGTTCCAAGTTTCGAAGGTTTATCAATCAAATTCGATTGATAATCGCCTTATAGTCGGAGCACTATCCAATAGAAGAATCACGAGTTGGATTGATTGGAATGTTGCTTATGAGACAAGCTTTATCATGGTTTGCTCCTTTGTTTGATAAATGTTCACCCATCATGAACAACTTTGACACTTCTTTGGAGGCCTTTGCGGAGGCACATAGAGAACATCACAAGGCACGTTGGGCAACAACAAAGATTCAATTCCTTCGGCAAGGGACACGTTTTGCATCGGCTTACGCCTTAGATTTTAGACAACTTGCATGCCACATCAACTGGGATGAAACAACAGTTATGAGCCAATTCTATTGGAAATTGAAGAATACTTGACAAGAACTAGAAAAGAACTAAAAGAGGGGAAATTGATATGAACTTGAACTGATATGAGCTTGGATTAACAAGATGGGTACACGAAAACAACAAGAGGGGATGGCTCTAGGAGATGTGTTGTTGAGAGTGAAGGACTCTTCAGCCTCGGCCCCAATATAATACCTAATCTAAAGTACAAGGGTTTCTAAAGCAAAAGCAAGTTCTAAAGTAAAAGCAAAGTAAACAAATTTCTAAAGTTAAAGCCTAATCCAAAGTAAAAGGAACTAGAAGGTTCCAAAGGTCATGTCTTTAACATAGGATTACAATTTCAACCCAAGTGGTTTCAAATTTTTCCGATGAAATATGAATTTGTTATGAATTTTCAAAGTGTATTGTCATGTTTAACCAATGCCGGCCAAATGATAACCCACACAAGCGTTGACCAAAATAAAAGGGTCTAGACCCTTTGAAGCTGAATGAGTGCTAATGGAATGGAATGGGTTGGATATACGACCAACTCTCTTTAGAAAAGCATGTGATATAACAACAATCTCATTATTGAAGGCGGCTTGGGTCAAGAACAAAATTTTTCTCTTAATAAGAGCCATTTGCTATTACAGCCTCATTTATCATCAAATCCCTTCCCTAGACCTTTCCAAGTTGTCATCACTTCCACCAAATTGAAAAAGCCATCACCATTCATCCAATACTTCCACATTACAACCTTCAGCCACCCTTTCCATTATAACAACAACTCATTATAGTAGCCTCTATGTATATAGTAGGCAAAACCAAACGAGTCTATTGTAAAGGGAGTTGAATGTACTCCAATTTTATAGGTATCGGTTGTAATTTTGGTTGGTTACTAGGGATTACCTTATTATCAATTTGAATGATGCACCCCAAAAGTCCGTCTCATAGTTCCATAAAAATGGACATAACCATGCGTGTTTCCTTTTGGGGGGAGATTATAGTTACATATCTAGTTTTCAAATCTATGACAATTTAACCCCTAAAGGACCAAGACATTTTCCCCTCAAAATCCCTCCAAAATTGCCATTTTCAGCGCATTCAACACAAAATGATGCAAAAATATTTTTTCCAAAAATGAACCGTAGGATCTTATACTAGAGTTGTATGAGAGCGTGTGGTGAAAATTTTGGTAAGTTTGACCGCACAGATTGAAAGATATCAGCCTTTGAAGTGAGACATAATCTCTTTTTGAGGTCATACTAAACACCTTCAACAAACTTCGACCACCTTCCATGGCAACTTTTTGCACTACGGGCCGTGAATTTATTATGTTAACTTGAAAAAGGATCATGTTAGGCACATGTGCACCAAATTTTAGAAGTAGAAGAGGTGTAGAAGATGTCCTAAAAAAATCAGACAATGCAACTATGTGCTGAGAATCAACAACACACTTTATATTTTGCATATATCATATCCTTCTCAAATTTTTAAAATTCACAAATCCGTACGGTAGATGCAAAGATCTCAATTTCCTTTTCAAGAGGACATTTTCTTTCTTTAAAATGGACAAAAACTCGAGTTTCTATTGAATTTAGAAGTTATTAAAGTTTTGTGACAGTATTTGTGATATGTCACACTAAACTGCTGCACCATTTGTATATGTAAGTGAAAATAAATTGTAACTTTTGAACCGTAAGTCGGAATTCTACAAAATTTGTGTCTACGCAAAGCTAATCAAAAGTTGTCCACTCAATATTGAATCTCATAAAATAATGCCTAGAATTGAGAACGTGGTACCTCACCCAAACTCAAAATGTCCCCGGGGTGACTTTGGTCCTTTAGGGATTAAGGTACATGGCACACTTCTTGGCAATGTGACATATTGCACATGCACAATTGCACTGCACATTACGCACCCTCAAAAGCTGTCCATATACTCCCCTACGCCAAGTTACATAGAGAACATGTCATTCTAGAAGAAGAGAATGCAGCAACCATGTTAGATTTCATAGAAAGCAAGTTACTTTTGTGTAGGTACTCCCTTGCAACCTGCCAACAATGTTACGATTTGCTGGCCACCGTAGTCCAAAAAAAGAGCTGTTGTTGTTGAAAGATGCGACGAGATGTATTGAGAACTCATTGCTCACGTCTCCAGGGCTGACAAATGTTTGCTGAGACTTCAAATCAGGGCAAACCGTCATATGCTTCAAGCATAATCTCCAGGACAAACTGTATTCATTCATAGCCGGATGCTCATGCGACACATGTTACCATATTCCCATCATGCATGCCATGAAAACATGTCTCGAAACCAGTCACAAGTGTGCAATTTAAATGCATTTGTTGAAGAAATCAAACACGGTCAAGGTTATGTTTGTCACCATACCCTCCTCGTCCGCTTTCATGGGAACCTGGATAGCATAGTAGGTTCATCGGTTTCCATTGGAGAAAATTAAAGTTCATCCCTCAAAAAACAAGTTCACTAATTATTTTACTATTATTTATAAATGCTTAAAATGGTTAGGATAAATTATCACTGTAAATACTTGATTATTCCCAATATAATCTATTATATTTATTTTTTGTATTTCCTTGTCAATTACTCTAGGGTTGGAAACCTCACTTTGCCATTACTCTACGCAGTGGCACCTACCTGCGGAAGTAATTATTTTTTCAAATCTTAGTGGTTCAGACACAATGGGTATCACCTAGGTATTACAGAAATATCACCTAGACAAAGCTCTCAAATTTTCTAGTTTTTAAAACATTCTCCATAGTAAAATAATTTCATAAAAAGTGAGTACTACATCGGGTAATTACAAAGTGGAAATTAGCAGATGCTTAGACCTACTTTTTTTTGAAATAAGTCAAAATGTATACATGCACTTTTTTTTTTTTTTCTCTCCAAAGTTTTATTAAACTTGAAAAATAATGTTAGATTTAAATTTAGTGCTAAGCACATCTAGTGTTCGTATTTCGTATTGCTAACCAAAAAAAAAATACCATAGTTAGTGTAACAACTGGTAAGCCATGTTACGATTCTGCTGGTGGTTTTTCCACTCTTACCGTGCCTCGGTAAACGCCTCGGTAAATCCGCAATATTGACCGCGGCGCGGTACCCACCCCTTTAAATACGCCTAGCACTTCTTCCACCACATGGCGCACTGTCCACACACAACGACTCCACCGGCCACGCTGCACCATCCCCGGAGCTCCCCCGTCCGTCCGATCGCCCATCCGACGGCCCCCCGTCATCGTCCCCGAGCCCTTTGCTGTCAACCAGAGCTCTGGCTATGGACGCCCGCAGCTAGATCGATCGAGCTCCCGCGCCTCGGTCGACCTCGGGGAAGAACCAACGTCGCCCTCGCAATAGACCTCGCACCTCTCGCTTAGAAAAACTCGTCGGTGAAACTTTTCCGGAGGTGAATCAGTGGAGTACTGCGACCAGGTCGTCATGAAAGGCGAGGTGAGTGATGGAGAATTTACTGAATTATTGTTCTCTTTGAGGCATCAGTGTGAGCGGACGGTGACGGAGATGAGGTTTCGGTGGATTTATTTTGGTTTTGGATGTGATTTGGTGGAAGGTTTTGTGGCGAGGAAGATAGGTGAGAAGGAGGCGCTGCATTGTGGAGGTAATAGCTTGATTTTCTTGGTTTTTTAGGTTTTTGGCTTTGCGATGTTAATAATGTAGGCTGAGATGAACGTAGAAATCGTGATGCTGAGGTTGTTCAAGGCTTTTTTGAATTAGTACAGTTGCCGGAGATAAGTTGCAGTTAATTTTCTTTGTTTGGCGTTAGGGAGTTTTTTCTTCGTTGATGAATTTGTTGTTTGATACTGGAGGAATACAGTTCAAAGTAGCATTCCTAACATTGCTTCATAGTCGTGCTTCGTTTCTTTAAAATAGAGTTATGTAATGTCCTGCATTGAGTTGTTTTTGAGCGCTGTACGACTAGAATTTGCATTGTCCGTGGATCGTTTTTCTAATTTTGAGCTGGAAGGAGTTAAAACCGATGGTAGAATTCTTCTTTTTAAAGTGTGTAATCGCTTGCTAGCTATTGTTAGAGCTGGAGGATCGCCAGCCGTTAATACGAACAAATTGGTTCAAGCTGTTGGTGCTTTGCCCTTGTACACAAACTCATCCCGCGCAAGTGAAAGCGTTCCTTACGAACGAGGATTTGTTTCTGAGGAATAGAAAGGAACGAGATTTTGATTCACGAGTTGTCCTATCGTCTTGTCTTGGATAGTATTTTAGTAAGCTTAGAGAGCGTTTCGAGATGAAGATTGAGCAGTATTTTTGGATAGTTAGGCGTGACATCATGGCCTTCTAGAGTTTGTTGCGTGCTCATGATTGGCATGCCCTACGTTGGGGTCACTTTCGGCACCTACCTGCCGAACTACTTTGTTTTCCCTTTTGCAGTGGTTCGGACACAATGAGTATCACCTACGCATTACTTGGGTATCACCTTGGCATTACTTGGGAATCACCTAGACAAATCTCTTGAATTATCCAATTTTTTTGGACATTCTCCATTGTGAATAAACTATGTACGAAACTGACCCGCACGTAGGGTGGTAGATAGTTTTACTTGTTAGACGTGCAGGTATAAGATTTTGACGTGTTGAAGTGTGGTTGCAGGGGAGCTGTGTCTCTGAAGTTTGCTGTCGAAGATTATCCTTACACTATTGTTGTTTCAAGGAGCATTGTTACTGAGGACTTCGACTTTCATCCACCTGTTCTTTTAGCTGCAGAGGCTGTCCAGGGATTAGTTCGGTACTTGGAGGATTGCATCGAATTTCAAGAGTAGAAGATCAATGGCAGGAAACATTGATCATGCCAAGGCGCATGAATTTGGAAATGAGACCGAAGAAGAGGAGGCCAGGGAGCAGGATCTTCTCAGAAGAAATGAAATCGGCTATAGTATGAGAGGAAACAAGCCTAGTGGCGTGGTTGCTCATCCCTTGTCTGAAGATCATGGTACGTTTGTTTTCTTTTGGTCATCATTCCAATGCAGTTGTGTGGAAACTTCTCTCTCCCTGTTTGAAGGTGTGATTTGGAATGAGCTTGTGAGGTCGATAGAATACGTCAATTGCTCACCATATCTATCAGTATGCTGACTTATGTTTTGGAGAGATCGTCGTTAAAATAAATACCCCTTGTTCTTTTTTCTGTACTTCATTGCACATGCTTGTAATTATTCCAAGTTTAGCCCACATGTGAGCTGAAAAAGTTAGCTTCCTTCTTGGTTCTTGACTTGTTTTTGGAGTATTCTCTCGTTCTGAATAGAATCATGTTTATTGTTGGCATGGTCCAGCGACTGGTGCAGTACCTGAGCATCAATCTGTTGCGGGTGTAGAATCCGGTACTGAGAATGGAAAAGTTACCCCAGAAAGAAGTGGTAATACTCCTGCTCAGAGTATCAGAAGATTCTTCAGCAAGAAATCCGACAAAAGACGGGAGGAAGGGCAACCTTGGGAACAGATCGGCGACGAAGACCTCTTCGGTAAGGCGCGTGGGAAATGTGGTACAAGGCGTTTATTTTGGAAAGGTTCTCTGGACTCTCAAGGTTGTCCGACCGCATCGCCTGTTGAGGTCAAGGATATCTTTCGTCACATCATCTTGGTAAGCATGTTTATCATCATTTACAACTCATTGTTTTAGAGTTTAAAACATTCTACACTTTCTTCTACAGATGAGATTGATTCATGAACTTCAAATTCGCAGAATTTAGGAGCATATGGAGAAGACCTGGATGGATTGTCGAAGGCAATCAAAGAGCATGATCCTCTGTTTGATGCAACGGGAGTTGTTGATTTTCAGAAGCCAACAGCGCGGGGCGCATGCCCCCCATATTTCATATATGTCGATCATGCCCTTAAAGAAGTCAGCATGTACATTCGAGGTCTCAATCTCATGCATCGACAAGATTATGTTTCACTCTTAAATAATCGCAGGGGTGAGAAGGTTTGACAACCGAAACGATTGCTCGGTCCTTTGAGTGATGCTTAGAGGGAGCACTACAAAGTGACTGCCACGCTTAGTTCCTTTGGAGCAAGGGAACCTCCGCATTTATCTTATAAATAATTCGGTAACACTTTTTCCAGAGTTTCGATGGAGGCTATGTGCATCATGGCATGTCGGGACCTGCTGAGTGGGCTGTCAAGCATGCAGGGCCAGTGTTGAAGAGTCAGCTTGATGCTAACGACGGGTGAGTCAACAATGGTTCATTTATTTTTGCAATTAAAAACTGGTTCTGAAATTGTATGCCTCTTAGTATTTCACCTTTCTTATAAACATATGATTCAACAGATAATTCGTGTAACTGAAAGCATGGTCTTTCAAGATTAGAGAACAGGCATCAGTGTGATAGAACATGTTCTACACAACGCGTCCCTGACCGTGGATATGATGGTATTTTGTGATGTGATCAACAGATATCGACTGACAATAGTTGGGCATTCACTTGGAGCCGGGGTCGCTTCTTTGTTGACTATATTTCTTATAAAGAGGAATATGGAAGTGCTTGGAGGCATCAACCCGAACTTAATTCGGGCTATAGTAATCGCCCCTCCCCGAGTCATGTCACTAGATCTTGCCATCAAATATGCTGATCGCGTTAACAGTGTGATATATCAGGTACATGATCTCAAACTGGGTGATTCGATTTCCCAATTTATGAAGAAGACTTAATTTTTTCTGAAAAATACGAGGCTCGGTCATTTGAACCAAATCACGTAATTTTTATTGCGTCGTTACATGGAACTGGAAGTTTTCGAATTGCAGTTTTATTCAACTATTGTTTAATTGCGTGGTGTTACAGGATGACTTTCTACCCAGAGTTTCGACGCAATCTGTGAAGCGACTGTTTCTCACCACATTTGCAATGTAAGCTCTCCGTAGATAAGTTTCTTGATTATCAGGTGCCGTTTCCAACCCACGTATGAGTGGGCATCGTCAACAACCGGGATGAGTCGTCATTAGTTGCTTTTGTAATTTTCAAGCTTATTGTTGTTCATCGGGATAGTTTTAGTCGTGGTGCACTCCTGCTATCTCCTGCAGCTTTCTTTCCACAAACTTAAGAGTGGTATTGTGTATGCAGATCTGGAGCAGTGGTGTTCATATTTTGGTTGAAGCAATTTGCTCAGAACAAAGTTTCAGAGGATACTAAACGCCTATTTCCACCAGGCAAAATTTACCACTTCGTATACAAACAGCCAGGCAAGCAAGGTCATCTTCCAATTCGAGCGCGTGTGGTACCCTCAGCTAAGAACAGGTTTGAGCGTCTTGTTCTTTCAGCATCAGGGACGATCAGCAACCATTATATCTTAGCATTAACAAAGCACTTGAAGGTACAACTCCAACCACTTTTCATTAATCAATCAATTCAATTCTCGACTTGTATTCAGTACCTGCGTGATCATGACGATTTGGACTATGCATTGCATGATTCCCAGTGCTGAGTAATGGCGGATTTCTTTGCATCGCAGACATACAACTTTCCTGAGGCATTGAAAGATCAGTGGCTAACGGCCGTCTTGCAAACTGCTTAGTCAAGAGGTGAACTCTAATATGCTCTTTCTTAGTGAATAGTTGTTTGAGTAGGCTGTACAAACTGATCAATAATTGCAGCAGGGGTTGGCTTATGCTTCAACCCTGCTCCTACAGGTAACGTAGAAGATTTTAAGTTGTGCAATTTGTAGGAAATTTAGCAGTCATGCTGAAATGTGCCAGACCATTCAAAATTGGCGCTTGTATATATATTGTATTAGGGGTGTAACGCAACTATTCAAGGTGTCAAAGGCAGATCTTCTTATAACTCCTGAGGGCACAGTGACACTCTGAATATTTAGTGAATATAACAAATATTTAGTGAATATTTTTGTATTCATGATGTGGCCTTGAAATTTGGCACACTTGTTATAAACGTAGAGATGATCTTGTGCCAAAAAATTCATGGTCAATCAAAAAAAACTAGACCTAGGGAGGGTGCCGAAGTTGGCAATAGTGAAATGGTTCCTTGATTGTTTCTCACAACTACACATGTTGGTAGATTTAGTTTCTTTTCTTTTCTTTTGTGGATCTTTGGGACTTGAAATTAAGCACACGTATATTCAACATAGAGATGGTCTCATGTCCAAAATCTCATGGGAAAAAATAAAAAATTTAATCCTTGGGAGGGTGTCAAAGTTGGCAGCAATGAAATGTTTCTTACAACCACACATGTTGGTAGGTTGCAAAAATCTTTTGTTTTGTGAATATTTTAGCCTTCAAATTTGGCACACGTGTAATCAACATAGAGAAAATTCATGCCAAGAATTTCATGGGAAAAATCAAAAAACCAATCCTTGGAAGTGTGACAAAGTTAGCCAGGAGTGAAATGTTTCTCACAACTACACATGTTGGTAGATTTGGGATATTATTTTTTGTGTGGATCTTTTGGACTTGAAATGTTTCGCACATGTAACCAACATAGAGATGGTCTCATGCTAGAAATTCCATGGGCAAAAAAAAAATTTCAATCCTTGGAAATGTGTCACAGTTGGCACCTGTGAAACTTTTCTCATAGCTACACATGTTGGCAAATTTTGAATATCTTTTACTGAATTCATCTCTTGGACTTGAAATTTCGCACACATGTTGTCAACATAGAAGTGATCTTGTGCCAAAAAAATCATGGTGTAATGACAAGTTTTCAGCCCTTAAAAGGGTGTCAACGATGGTAGCAGGGTCGTGTGGAAACGTACATAAGCAAAAAGAACACCAACAATTACTTCCCAACAGGTATGTTGCAAGGCACTTCCTAGTTTGTCAATCGGATCTAGATATTTCATGCCAAAAAAAACACCTTTCATGTACCTGATAATCATAGCACAATATACAATGTTCTCATCCATCTCCCTAGTAACCTAAAAAAGAGCCACCATCATGAATTGCCATGAAAAAGTGAGTAGAACCATCGAGTGAAAACTGGGATAATATACAAGATGTAGGTACAAAAGTTGCATATAATATAGCAAACTACGTTACATATCATGAATATAGCAAACCATGTTACATAGCATGACCATGTGAAGATCACCAAAACTGACTCATCCGAAATCACGCAGGTTTTTCGAGATGGATTTTCTTCATCTCAGCATTCATGGGCCTGAGCTTGTTCAGCGCCTTGAAATCAAACACCAGACGCCCAGAATCGTCCGTCACAATCTGGTCATCAAACTGGTGGTCCCACATGATATCCCCATCTGCCACCGCATACACCATCTCACTAAACACGGGCTGCATTGAGGACTTCTCAAGGGCGGACACTGTGGCCAAGAATGACACATCCTGCCTCTCCAGAGCCTGAAAATGTAAATAATGGTAAGAACAAATCAGAAAAACCAATCAGAAAATGAAAAGTGTGTTTGGTAAGCTCTCACGTGTTTGTTAAATATGATGTATCAGAGTTGTTTGTAAATCAAAACTTTGGGTAAACTTACAAACAAGAAACTGATACCTCAATGTCCATGTTATAGAGAGGACTTGCTTCGTCGATGACGTGGCGGATAATTAACCCATATTTGAGGTAGGAGACTCTGGGCCTGACCAGCTTGAGGCTCACTCCAGTGATGAAGGGCGTGGGCTGGCCAGGGAGAGTGAGGAAGCGTTGGCACACCAGCTCGAAGTGGCACTCTATCAGGATCAGTTGCCGAGGGTCCACCAAGTTTAGCCGGATCACAAAAGACCTGCCAGGTAAACACGCCAAAATCTATAAGAAAACTCATGCCGAAATAGAAGAACATCTCAAAAAATTATAATTTTATTTTGAAAGACAGAGTTCTTTCTCAAGTGAGGCAAAGATACCATGAGTTTTGTGACAGATCATAACAATAAGTTCAGGAGCTTTACTTGTAAGTTTTGTGAGCTTCGTGTGGGGAAAGCCGCGACTCCGCCTCCGCATACTGGTCGTCGGTGATGAGTGCAACCATGGACCACCGCACAGGCTCTACAGGTTGAGACAGCCGGTGAAACACTGCACGTGAATACAGCAAAAGTGCTGAATCACCAAACATGCAGAAGCCTCTCTCGCCCTTACGCGCATCCATTCAGATAAAAGAATTGACGAAGGGCTTGGTCTTTACCAGCGCCGCTGAAGAAGACGAACATGAGCTGGGCGATGAGCGTGTTGAGGTTGGCCAGGAGGAGGGCGTACGGCGACCGGGCTTCCACTCTGGCGCCTCCAAAGGTGGTGGACAGGGAGAAGCTGAAGATGAGGATCCGGATGCTTTTCTCTACGTATTCTGGCACCACGCCGCCCCACCAAGGTTGTGCTCCCTCCACCACACGGAAGCCTTCCATGTCCAACAAGTAGAAACCTGACGGAAACCAATCAAAATGCGGAAGGTCATGTAATTTGTTATCAGATTGGCGGCGGAATTCACATTTGCCAACGATGTGCCCACCTGTGAAAAAGATGCTCAATACAAGAGGACTCGAGAATGTGATGAGCACAAACAAGGAAAGTGGCAACCGCAATGCGTAGATGTACGCGTCGTAGAATCTGCTCCAAACACTGTCATGTTGGCGAACCTGTCGAACCAGGACAGACCGAAATATGTAAAATCGGTACTGGGTCTGCTTTTCAATTCACCAAATCAACCTCATTCCCTAATTCACTTCCTGCTTGAATCTCTCTTCTAGACCTAAACCAACAATTTCTTTGAAATAAGCCTAAACAAACACACATGAAGAGGTTACCAACCTTTACAGCTCCGATAGCTGCTTTCCCTCGAAGACCCACATTCTCCGAATAATACCCTTTTTTCTTCTTCCCTGGAATGACACACAAAAGATAACCAAACAGACACCCATATGAATGACTCAAGGCTCACCCAACACCAAAGCCTCAAAAAAACATTCTCAAAACCTAAAAACAGCTCTCAACAAGTCATTCATTCTGTACTAGAGGTGTGAGATGTCTACTAGTGATCATACCTGGCGGTGCCATGAGAGGTGGAAACTACTCTTCTTCTTCTTCACCTGGAAACCCTACCCTATCATCCATGGCAGCTGCTCATGAAACAAAAAACTCAAGCATCTCTGATACAAGCACTACACATACCACAATTTCAAACAAAATGTGTCCATCTGCACGTGACCCAATCGTGTATCCCAAACCATGTGATCGATGTAACTGATCACTATATTTCCAGGCTAGAACCGAGAATCTGTGGCTGGTGGTTCCTATGATACAAGAGTGGTTGGACTGAGTCAAGTTTGAGGGAGAACAATCTCTCTCTCTCTCTCTCTCTCTCTCTCTCTCTCTCTCTCTCTCTCTCTCTCTCTCTCTCTCTCTCTCTCTCTCTCTCTCTCTCTCTCTCTCTCTCTCTCTCTCTCTCTCTCTCTCTCTCTCTCTCTCTCTCTCTCTCTCTCTCTCTCTCTCTCTCTCTCTCTCTCTCTCTCTCTCTCTCTCTCTCTCTCTCTCTCTCTCTCTCTCTCTCTCTCTCTCTCTCTCTCTCTCTCTCTCTCTCTCTCTCTCTCTCTCTCTCTCTCTCTCTCTCTCTCTCTCTCTCTCTCTCTCTCTCATGTCAGCTTGTCATGTTTCCAAATTTGGATAGGTTTTTTTCCAAAGGCTGCAGTGGAATCTATCTCCACTGCTACTGTTCCTACTGACTCTCATGTTAAAATAGTGATTTGGGGGGTGGATTATTCCATGAGTTTGGTTTTGCACGAGTTTCAAGGATTGACTTCGTGTGGGCCTCGTCAACGTCGATGTGCCATGTGCAGCTTGCTTTTCTTCCAGCATCTAGGAATCTGTTTCCAGCTTTTTCGGATGGTTTCAGATCTTACAGCTCTCTCTTCATGCCATTCACTGTTTTGGAGCATCCTACCAAATTCTTAACATGTTTTGGAACATGAGCCTGGATCATATTAACCCTTCACCTCTGAAAGCCCAAGTGTACGTGGGGCGTACGTTTTGGATTTTGGGCAGGTTCCTAAAATACAAAAAAAATCTTTTTTTTTTGGAAACTTTAATACTAGATTTTCCCTGATTCGAGCTCCATGGAGATACTTTTACTATTTTTTTTGGATTCATGGTTTGAAAGTTAGTACCATTCAAAGTTAGAAATGGGGACTCCGGGCAGCTGTAAAATTTTGGTAGAAGTCTCTATTGACATTGAGATTTTCCATACATGTAGGGAATATTACCTTCTTTGGAGATGTCAAAAAAATAATCTTTTCTTTAGTGTAAAAAAACATTTTGACTCAAGTCAAACATTTTTACACATTTTGGGCAAGCGGGGAAAAAAACCTCATCTTTTCTACATAAAACTTAGAAATCTTCATACTTTTCACTTTTTATTTTTTCTACAACAATATGTGGTGTAAACCTTCTTATTGACCGTTTAGATTATCACTATAAAACATATTAAACTCTCAAAAAAATAAGCAGTGAATTGACAATTTTTGTACCTCCACTCCTTGAGCACTTGTTTTGAATATTGTACACCCCTTCTTTACCTCTCAAAATTGTTGCATACGGAACTAACATCATGCTCAACACAATGGTAAGAGATTTAGACCTTGTATAATGCAAAATTATTACCAAGTGAAGTCAAAGTCTGCTAATCCACTCAACGCCGGGAAGAAAATGAACCATTTTCTTGACTTCAAACACTATAATCTTTCAATCCGTGCAGTCAAAGTGTATGAAATTTTGTGAGTATGTTGCTTAGTAAGTCTATATGGAGATCCTACGGTCAAAAGGATGAATATAAGGTTTTATTTCCTTCCTTACTCATTGCACTAGAATCAACAATTTTGAAGTGTTTTTGGTGTGAAATTGTCACGGGCTTTTAGGGGTTAAACATCAGACTTCGGGAACCATATATACATGGACGTATTTCACTCTATAGAATACAAAAGGTACTAAAGTTTAGCAAGACTTACACCTTTGGATTGAAAATTCTTCGACTTGCATCTTTTATTTGGAGGTCATTTCATTATCTCAACCTTATCATGTTCAAATATGACATTATTCATGTAGAATATTGTGGCCACTAGCGGCACCTTATGACATATAAGGGTAAAAGTGGAGCGAACCAATTCCGATAATTTAAGCCAGTTGGGGTCTCAAATGACATTGTATATCAAAAGTAATTGTATGTAGAACATAGTTGTCATAACGGACGGAATGTTACTGTTCACGGACAAATCTATCCAATTGGGGCTCACTAAACTACAAATGGCTGCCAACTTTTGGGCCCCTTATCTTTCTCAAAGATTATCCAAACCATGCATATGAGATGTTTAGTGGCATCTATAGAAAATTTTGATGCGGAAAAACATCACATGTGTCTAGTTTTTGGCGTCTACAAAACGTTATGACACCTATGATGTATAAAGCTGCGGAATTAGAAATGAAACTCAACTAAATAAATTCAAATTTAATCTCAAAAATTTGGAATTGATACGAAATTTAAAAGCCCAAAAACCACCAAAGCCCATACTTGTGATGTAGAATATGTAGTTGTTATGAGGTGGGTTGGATTTTGTGCCCTCCTTTGTCATGCATAACCAATACATGCATGACCCAATTCCGCACCCACTTTTGAGACTTTTGAGGCAAGGAAGAGCTTGTGTGGGTGGTGCAATCCAATTTGGATCAAGGAAGAGCTTGTGTGGGTGGTGCAATCCAATTTGGATCATCCCAAGATCCAATGCCTCGACTTATTATTTATAGTTACTCACATTTTGAGATTATTTGAGCAATTATGGATTGACTTCACCATTACATGCATACTCTACATAGCAGACTTGGGTAGGCGATTGGAATTGGGTTGCTCCACCTTTGGGCCGATTCACACTGTGAATTTTTTTAAACAAGCCTAAAAAAAAGGAGGCATGTGAGTGCTATAACAAGATATTTTTAACACTTGAAGGTCAGTGGGGGATCTATTTTACAATTAACATACAAAAAATGTATCAAAATTTAGCAAGACATGCACCTTTGGATTGAAGATAACTTCATCAGCTAACACCTTTCATTTGGAGGACATTTCAATGAACCTTGTCATGCTCAAATACAACAATGTATATGTAGAATACATGACCATTTTGCAACTTCTCAAGCATGTAGTAGGTGCAATAATGATCTAAATTAGAATTGTTATGTGTCATTGGAACGGACTAAACACAAACACAAACTTGTGTAACTACTGTACACATCAATTTTTACACCTTGTATGTGAAATACACACAAAACATCATGTTGCAATCAAAATGTGGCTTCTCATACCTTTAAGCGTTAACCTCTAAAGGACAAGGCAATTTAGAAATATCCCTACTCCATTGATAAAAAACTACTAGCATTAACTTTTTGAGACTGTAACCATAGGATCTTCTTCTAAACTTATGTGAGATGATGTGGAAAGAAATTGTGAATTTTACCCATTTGGATTATACAATGATTGCACTCAAAGTGAAATAATTTGTCCCTCAAACAAACACTTGGTTCTTTGGGGTTAAACAAGTGTAGATCGCCATCGTCCTTGAGGGAGCAAGGGCAGTCGGGGCGCAAGACCCTATACCGGCATGATACCTTGTTCCAACACGATACCATGTCCTAGCGCAATTACTTGAGCCAATGCGCTACATTGTTGGATACATCGGACAGATATTATAAAGACATTTTTCTTTCTACATAGAGGTACACATACGATATTTATCTCTTGGGTGAAAGTCCACTAAGGTGGTATATTTATAGTGTCACAAATGGTTTAGGAAATAGTCACAAACCTTCTATTGCTGCATAATGCGAATGTGGGATTGATCTTGTAATTCTATTGATGAAATGTGATAGTTGCTTTGATTTAAAATACGAAAACCTCAAAAATGTTGAGTTTTTACTAATGATTTGGCCAATATAGGTATATGTTTCATCACTGTATACTTGTCACAAGTATATAACATTTACCAAATATACTTATTTTTAGAGTCTCAGAAGTAAAATACTTCAAAATGTCCGGGACACATTCATGCCACATTAGTATTCATATATTATAATTGAAAATTCTAGATCGGAAACACGGTTAAATTCTACATCAATTGCAAATTTAAAGACAATTTGCAATTTTCTAAAGGCCACCATGACAGGTCGGATATTGACATAACTGAGATTCAATTTATTCTTCACATGGAATAATCTCTATAAATATGAACCTTCTTAATGAACAGAAACTGCAAACAGAAAACCTACAAATGGAGTCTAGATACCTTCACGATCTGTATCCATAGATACCAATCTTGTCGATACCGACATATCCTCGCCACAAGAAGCGTGGTAGACCGAAACCTAATCAATTTCTTCACATGGAAGTAGCTGCCGCATCAATCAAGGAGAAGGTCGAAAAATTAGATGTAAAAAAACACCTCATATGGCCAATTTGGACAAAATTTGAGTAAGTTATGGCCACTTGAATATTTCAACGATTGGTTGTTTTGTCCAATTTCAGTGAAGTACCCAATCTATGGGTATAATTTAAGTCAACTCAACCTAAACTGTCATTAAATTGGGAGATTAGAAATCTCCCAAAATAACAAATATGATGTTCTGGGGGTTGTGGTGACGGAGCTGTCTGCGTTGAGCACCTAGATGTACACCTTCATGCCTTGAATGCAGTGCCCGGGGACGCCGCAGATCGTGTAAAAGTCCCCGGATTCTGAAAATGTAGCCTGCACTCCAACAAAACCTATTAGAAACCAACTTTGGCATCTATGGATATTGGACAGTTTTCTCCGCCAAAAGTTCTAAGTGTCACATGTTTTTATGCATATTTGTACACTAATAGCAATCTCCTAACTTTTTCAGTAGGAAGTCCTCCCCAAAGACAATTATGTAGTACTAAAGATATCCATAAATGTTAGGTCTTCAATGTTGGCGAAAGAAATGAGTTTGATCAAAACTGCCTTCAAACTCATGGAGATTCACAACAACAAAAGTTGGTCTCTAATAGTGAGTTGCCAAAAGAAACTTCAAAGGTTAATCCTTAAACATTAAAAGGTGGCCACGGTATTCTAAATGCGTGGTGTCGTATTTGAACATGATAAGGTTCAAAAATCAAAATGACCTCCAAATGAAAAATGTTAGTTGAAGAATCTTCAATCCAAATGTGTAAGTCTTACTAAACTTTACTACATTTTTTTGTATTCTACCGAATAAAATACATGCATATAAATACGGTTCCCGACTGACGTTTATGGGTTGAGACAAGACACCAATGTGACTTTCGAGCGTGGACTTTGTGATCTCTTCCTCAACATCAAAGAAATGCATGAGTAGCGATGACAGGCAATAATCCAAGGCAAGTTAAAGCTCTCCCATAGTACCCCAAGTTTCTTAACCCCTAGAAATTCTTGATTCTTTCTCAACAAACACACTTCATATTGCTCATTCTTGTACAGTACCTTGCAAATGAGTTACGTTTATTTTTTGAACTGTTAGAACATGTCTTCTATAGTGGTGTCACTTCGGAATGAGATCTTGGCAAGAATTTCAAACACCTGGCTACGTAACTTAGTGGATACATGAAAATCATAGTTGTGACTTACCAGCTGCTAAATTTAGGACGTACCAAAATGTCAACAGCTACAAATTCGGGATTTTTAAGAGACAACTTGAACTTGCTGTCACTACAACTGGAATGCTTGTAACAATGTTAACTGCGAACACGCCATCACAACAAAGATTTTTTTTGACTTGTAGTTACAAAATGGATCCTTGGATTCTAAGAATCATAGTGGATTTGAGTGCTAGAGTGTTTGTAGCAAAATTGAGTGTTGGTGGAGGTCGAAATTGTTGGGTACATGGTTTCTGCAAAGTTGTGCATGTTGTTGTCTTTGCATGCTTGTTGTGTATTGGTTCCATTTGAGAGAAATGAAGACAAGGACTTGAGTGAGGAAGAAAGAGGGGTCATCGTGGGAATGCGGAGTGCTAGAATGTCAACTTATAGTATTGCGAAGGAACTGGAAATGAGTCAGTCAACTGTCTTCACTATCTGGAAGAACTACTGTGAACGTGGTACAGTGATAGTGCGTAAGCCCTGTAGAAGGGCTCAAAAGCTTTCAATTCGTGATAAGAGGGACCTTGCGCGCATTCTCACCCAAAATCGTCACCTATCTCGTGGAGATATCATTGAGCAGATGAGGGTCAAGGTCTGCAAGCGCACATTGTCAACGTATATCAACAAATTGGGTTTTGGCAATCGAATTGCAGTGAGGAAGCCATATTTGAACAAGAAACACAAAGCAGATAGGCTAGCATTTACAAAGGCACACAAGAGATGGACTCTATCAGAAGGGCGCAACATTATGTGGACAGACGAGTCTTCTTTTGAAATTGGAAAGAGGTCTCGACAAGTCAAGGTTTGGCGTCGAGCGTATGAACGCTACTCAATGGATTGCATAGCCCCCATATTCAAGTTGGGTCACACTTCCGTCATGATTTGGGGTGTCTTTAGTGGCTTTGATAAGTGCCCTATTACTGTTATGCCACTTTACAAACGCACAAGTGAAGATTTTGTTTATGTTGTATATGAAGGTTGCTTAAGTGGCTTTTATTTCATGCATGATGAGCGTGAGAATCTTATCCTCATGGAAGACGGCGCCCAAGTGCATCGTAGTAAATACGCTAAAAGTTGGAGAGTGGTGCATCACATTAAGAAGGTGAAGTGGCCGGCAAACTCGCCGGACTTGAACCCTATAGAAAACCTATGGATGATTTTAAAGGACTGTGTACAAAATAGGCCGATACCAAAAAACCAAGAAGAAATGATTGAATCCATTGAACGGGCATGGGAAGGCATCTCTAAGGAAATAATTGAGATCCTCATTGCTAGCATGCCTAAACGCATGAAGGCTATAATTGATGCTAAAGGTGGTAGCATAAGATGGTAGGTAGTATATTCTAAGATACTTTATTGTTGTATGATTTTGCAAGTTTGTTGTAAGATTTTCTTCTTGCAGTAAAGTCCACTTCATTACCTTTCCAATGCAATTTTCCATACATGATTTGGCCCAAAATTGAATCTGTAATGCCAATTCGAAATTACAACTCCATGTCTGATTACTGCCCTGTGGATACAATAAACGTAACTCATTTGCAAGGTATTGTACAAAGAATGGAAATGAAAAACATAATTCATATTCTCATTTCTAATTATAAGATCTTCAATCTATGACTACAAAAAACACATGCTCGTGAGTTTTCATATACTTTGACCACTCAGATCGGAAGGGTATAGTGTTTGAAGTTGAAGGAAAGAGAACTTCAAGAGCACGAAAGCTATCAACAAGAAGAAAAAGAAAATTAAATCAATACAACCATAGCTTTACAAAGCTCAAAAAATAATGTACAATAATCACCTTATTACAATCAGGAAGAGAATTTGACGCATATATCTACACATGTACCTCAAGGGCTGATACCATGACCCATTCTGGATTGATACCCTGGCCTTGGAGAAGACTTTCAAGAGGCTCGGTGCACAGGGGCTTTCAAAGAGGCCAAGTGAGCAGCATCCAACTTCTCAAGGCCATCAAAAAGATACCCGAAAGGCTTCATTGCAATGTAACGCCCACTTCCACGTTCCACGTTCAGGTTGCCTTTCTCCCAGACCACGTTTCCTTGGCTGATTGTGGTCTCAATGTTCCCCTGAACAGGTTCAATCAGAAAGGTTAATAGCTAGTGCTAGAAATAAAAAGAGAGGTATCTGATTCAAACCTTGGGTGACTTTACAAACAACTCAATCATACAGGGTTATCGAGGCTCAAGAGTGTTTAACTATAGAAAACAAGACAAACCATAAACTATAGAAAAACAAGACAAACCATAAACTATAGAAAAACAAGACAAACCATAAACTATAGAAAAACAAGACAAACCATAAACTATAGAAAACAAGACAACCATGTGGCACTTTTCTGAGTGAATACTCTGACTATTCAATGCTGCTGAGAGTTTGATGGCATCAAAGATAAAAGGGACACTAACCTTCATGGTCCAGCCTTCATAGATGTTGGTATCAATCCTGGAGTGATGAGTTTTGGACGATATTATGGTGGTTGCATTCGGGTTTAGGATGATGATGTCTGCGTCGGAGCCTGGCAGTATTGCCCCTTTTCGTGGATAGATGTTGAATATTTTAGCGCTACACAATGGACACAAAGCGCACAGTAAGAGCCAAATAAACCATCTCTTACAGACTCCTCTTTATGGACTAAAACTCTCTCCATTCACAAAGTGGAGGCGAGTTCGATTAGGCGTTAACGTTTTTTTTTTCATCCCCGTATGCTAAAATTTACACAAGGCACTATCCACATTCATAGCAGTTTTGATGGACCTTGAATGGTAAAGTTTGCTTATATTTGCAGCTCACAGACACACTCCTGGTTCTTGCCGCCTAATTCTTAACCTGTGAGGGTATCTCCAGTTCTCCTCAGAGAGCAAGAAACATTAGGCAATAGGGTAATCATTTTATTAGTTGGTTAGTGGATATAAACCCAACAAGTGCAGAGTAATGTTCGTTGCTCACCAGGCAGTGCTGGTGACACGGACATAGTCCATGGGTGAGATCTTTCCGGAATTCTGCAAGCAATGTGCTGATCAGTGAAACGCCACAAGTTCGTGAACATAAGCCAATGGACTAAACCGTAATGCAACGGGGAATTGAAAGTCTGCAAGATGCGACAGAGGTCATTACCACCATAGTGTCCCATACGATATGCATACGCTCCTCAACCCCTGCCATCAAAAGGAGAGACTCATGAGCTCAGAACCACCTACTTACAACAGTGAAAATCATCTCTGGCTACATCAACCATATATTTCCACTGATATCCACTGTTCGTCGAACAAATTACCGTTAACACCATTCGGGATTTTGCGAAAATCATGTCTCCCAAGCGCCTTCTGAGTCGAATTGAAAGGGCAATGATCTGTAGCCACCAACTAAAAAAGAGGGGGAAAGTCAGATAAATATTGTCGTAAAAAATCTCAGAGAGGTATGGAAAAAGAAATAAGAAAGAAGGAAACACAAGCTGCAGAAATGAACCACACCTGAAGGACTCCGGAAGACAAGGCTGCCTGAAGAGCTTGGTTGTGACCGGCAGCTCGGATTGGGGGACTCATTACGTATCTGTTTTGAATCGTTATTAGAATTCACATCTTCATAAACACTAGCATGCCTTGAACACAAATGAAACGCAGGGGACAACTGATGATGAATCACGCACTGTGCAGCGGTCTTGAAATCCGGATCCCAAAGCTTTGAGTCGTCCAGTGCCAACCCAGACGCTACTGGCTCCCCGATCACACGCTGCCCTGCAGAGCCCAAAACAGGCAACAAACAACGTATTTAACAAATTTCCCCAAGTGAAAAACAATATAAGCCGGTAACTCAGTACAACTCATCCATGAATACACATACCAGAATGCCGGGCTCGAGAAACTTCTTCGAGAGCATCAATGCTCATGACATGAACAACATACAGAGGCGTATTGACAAACTTAGCCAGCCGGATCGCTCTGGCTGTGGCCTCTCCTTCAAGCTGATACAGAAACGATTCCAAAGCGCTCAGATTTGGAACACATTAAGCTAAATAAAGAAAAATCATCAAACATATGTCCCGTAGATTTCATTAAAACTATGACTAAAAATCTCACACTGTACATACCACAGAGGGACGAGAAAGAGGATGCCCCTCAGGGCCAGTGATACCAAGCTCAATCATCCGCCTCTGGCCTTCCACAACGCCATCGCCATTCTCAGCATGCACCTGTGGAAGCGCCCCGAGCTCCTTGCACTTCTTCAACCCCTGGATGAGCTCCTCATCAGTTACCATCAACGCGCCCTTGTACGCCATGAAAAACTTGAAAGAGTTGATCCCTGCACACATTTACTAGTCAAAAATCATGAAAATCAATTCAACTGTGAATTCAACTGCACACCTTACTTGTCAGATTCAACGAGCTCATTTTCTTTGACGATGTACCTTTGTCTTTGACGAGCCATTCCATGTCTTTGGCAACATTTTCGTTCCACTTGGTCACTGCCATGTGAAATCCGTAGTCCATGCAGGACTTGGCCGCTTTGTTCTTCCAGGCGTGGTACCCTGCTGCCAGGTCTCCTTCTACAGGGAGAGCGAAGTCGATGTGCATGGTGGTGCCCCCGGCCAGAGCTGCCGCTTGGCCACTGAAGAAGTCGTCGATGGACTCTTGCCCCATGAACGGGATCTCCATGTGAGTGTGTGGATCTATACCACCTGTGTGCCAAAACAGAAACAGATGTAAGGAGCTACCTAAATCAGCATACTCAGGCATATGGAACCTATCATATGAGAGAGTCAAAGGGTTAGGGTTCTTCTTGAGATGCTAGAGTTATCTTTCCTCACTCTAAAATAGTTATTAGGTCAATGAAAGAGCTTGGTGGTCTCAACTTTCAATTGAATATGGAAGAGCTTGGTAGAACTAGTTCCACCCGTCTTTGAGAGTGAAGAAAGAGTTTGCCCCTGATGAGCATTAGTTGATTTCAAACTATTTAGAGCTGATTTTGATGGGAAAAAGAGAGTATCGTATGCAAACTTCAGGTGATTTCACAAAGCACTCCCCTCAGACATTGAAAACCTAGTATAAAAAGGAGACAAATGGTTACAGTGTTGGTTTCTCAGACTGGTCCAAGTTTTTTCAATTCTCACTTCCGCAATTTCTTCTCTCACTCTTGCACTTCTTTTATCTCACTCTTGAATTTTCGTACTTGGAGCTTTGAGATTAATCGTCTAATGAATTTGATCATCTTCTACTAAAACACAACAATTCTTCAACTCTGTGTACCTGGCATGACGAATTTGCCAGTCGCGTCAATAACTCGCACGCCACCAACTGCCTGGTCCACACCAAAACAAATGCAAGAAAACATGAGCGCATCTACAAGAATATTGGCCTCCAGAATTCCAGAAAAACGTCAATACGATATCCAAAACAACGAAAATGCTTCTTCCCAGAGAGACGAGAATACTTGTTTCAAGAGAAAAGAAGATTGCCTGTTTCCGGACAACACGAGAATGCGTGCTTCCATAGCCTCAATTGTCTAGTTACCTTGAGATTCGGCGCGACGAGCTTGATGACTCCATCCTCGACGTACACATCGGCCTGGCGCTGGTAGTCGGCGTTGACGACCGTGCCGCCCTGGATGAGCAGCTTGCGCGTGTGCGGAGCGCACTCCAGTCCTTCGTTCCCGACCGTGCAGATCTGCCAAGAACAACAAGGCCACCAAACCCTAGAAAAAACTCACCCAGACTCAAACCTCAACTATTCTTCTCCTTTTCTAGCTGAATGTGCAGGGAATTAAGACGCTTACGTCTTGAGGCAAGGCGGACGTCGAGACGACGACGAGGAGGAGGTGGAGCGTGGAGGTAAAGAGGAGCTTCGTCGTAGTGGAATCCATAGCGTGTGAGAGAGAGAATTGTGAAGAAAATTGATGATGATGAATCTAAGAAGGGATACATTGAGTTGATTTCATATCACAATAGGGAATTGATATTATGTTTTTCTTTTGTATGTTGGAAAAAGACCTTGTATATGGGATCGTAGGAAGGATTTTTGAATGGGCCAACAAGCCACTTCCATTGGATGTTGGTCAACATGTCATTGGGGTTAATAGAGTAACACAAGAGATTATTCAAAGACTTGACCAAAACAAGAGGATTTTGATGTTGGGGCTGTGGGGAATGGGCAGAATCGGAAAGTCAACACTAGCAAGGGAGGTGTATAATTGTTTAAAGACAAAGTTTGCAGCAAGTTCTTTTGTTGAAGATGTAATAGAGAAAGTGATACAAGGTGGCATTGCAAAAGTGCAAAGTTGTATTAAGAAGGATTTATGTAGCAATTGATCATATCAAATTGAAGACAAATCAAGAAATAAATATATTCTTAAGGAGAGAATATGTAAGAAGAATATCCTTGTTGTCTTGGATAATGTTATGAGAGTGATGAGATGGAGTACCTAATATCTCGTCAAATGTTATCGGAAGGAAGCATGTGCATCATCAAATCTTGTAGTAAGTGTCTTTTTGAGAAGACAATGACATTTGATGCGACTAATGAGGTGTTTGTCCGTGATGTTCAACGATTGGACTATGAGGATTCTAGACAAGTATTTACCACTTATGCATTTTGAAGTGGTTTCAAAATTGATGAAGAACTTAAAGAATTGGTGTCATCTATCACCAAGGCATGTGGTGGAGTGCCATTGGTCCTAAAATTTTGTAGAGTTTCTTTTTTGAAGGACAAAGATGACATGGAGGTATGGAAAGATGTGTTGAAGAAACTTGAATGTGGCTCTATAATGGATGAGGAGAAGATTTTTAACTGCCTTTGGATAACCTATGATGTTCTTCAAGCAGAACAAAAGGAGATGTTTTTGGAGTGCATGTGCTCTTATTGGCCAATTAAAAGATTTGGCCATTCAAGTTTGGAGGTCTCAAGGATAGTTTGCTCCACTAGGTGTTCAAAGCCTTGTGAAAAAGGCATCGATGATAGTGAATATACATGGTTTTTTAGCATGCATGACCATTTACATTGTATAAGACATGCAATTGTTAAAAAGGAAGAAGCACGTGAAGAGGTCACAAGACGCGTATGGGAACTTTAATCCTTGAAATTGTTGAGGGATGATGAGGTATGTTTCTAAATGCGAAAACCCTTTTGAATTTCAAATTTTGCCATTCAATATAAACTTTGACAATAAATTTAGATAGAATGATTATAAAAATTCTTAGATGTATGGAAGATTGTCATAATGTTACTTATTGATGATAATTTAATATGTAGTCATTATAAACTTAATGTATGCTTTGATTATTATACTTTCAATCATGATACATATTGATAATGTTGTGTATGTGGGTTAATTGTTCATAAAAAATAGTTTATGAAGCTCTATTTCACTCTCATTGTAGTATATTTGAATGTGCAAACTTTGCCTAAGTTCTTGCAAACCTTGGTCACCTTCAAGCACGGTTGTCATAACGAGTCGGTCAAGGTCATTGGACGGGACGGGCAGATGGGTGAACTGGACTTTACGGGCAGATGGTCCGAATGGCTTTTATTTTGTAGGAATTTAAATTTTTTCGAGGTAAGAAAATTTTACTCTAAATGACACGTCATAATGTGTCAATCCAAGTTGGAACCAGGGCGCGAAGCTAGAGGCTTGGCTGAAACGGAAGGTTTAGGCGCGGACGTTTGCATTGGGGCATGGACGTCTGCGTCAGGTTTAGTGTTAAAGGTTTTGGGGTTCAACCGTTTGATTGCACTTACCAATGTCTTCCACATGCATTAGAAATATAAAAATATTGCAAACATAGGGGATTCAATGTTTGTGGTAACCTAAAATATTTATAAAATTCATGCATGACACAATACGACAACAACACCATGAATCTATACTTCCAAATTATCTCATATTTTTAGTGGTTATCTAAGAAATTCCTTCTTTATCATTGTAGATCTTTCTTTGAATTGCTACAATCATCCCTTTTTTTTTGTTTTCATGAGATAGCCATAGTGGCTACAACGGAAGGGGAGTTGTAGCAATTTTGGCTTTTGAGAGAGGTGCGAGGTGGAAACGTGTGGTGATTGAGAAAGTGGAATGGAAGCAATTAGGCTCCAAGAAGGAAAAAGAAATCAAAGCTCAAGTTCCTAGAGGAATCAACAACAAATTAATTGATTGGAGATTTGCACATTCATTGATACTAAGAGCAACTATCATGCACTAATGACTTGTCAATGCACAAGATGGCCTATCTAATTGGCCATTATGTCAGAATTTTATTTATGAATTCTAGTTCCAAACATCAATGCCTCCAATTGGGAGCTTAATGGCGACCAACCTTGTCTACATGGTGGATCCACGTCCCCTACATTTGGCTCATGCTAGCCCAACCTTCTCGCCTTCTGGCTTCGGACGTGGGACGCCATAGCAGAATTTGGCTTTTTTTCCTTTTTTCTCCAATTTTTAACAAAGGCCTTATAGCACGGAGTTTTTCTTTTTAGCAATCTGGTCCATTTTAGCCAAAAACAAAAGGGCTGGCTACAATACTCTTGAATTCTTGAAGACCTACAAAGCTATTCTTGGTGACCCTCAATTATTCAAACGACTTGATCTGCGCACTCCTTGCACAACATTAAGTAGTAGTGATAGGACTCACCTTTTTGATATGGAAGAGGGTTGTAAGAGAAACCACACAAAAACCAAATTATAAAGAAATAAGAAGAAAATAAATACCAGTACTTTGAAAGTGAAAGGAGTGAGTCAAATCTATTAACAAATCTTAGTAAAATACAATAAGTTTGTCATGAAGTCATAACTGGACACTTTACACATCATGGGAACAACTTTACACCAGCCACTTGCAAAAAGCCTAAACTTTTGGATGCCAACCTATACATCAAGTTGCGGGCTTGGCTGCCTGCTGCAAATCAGAGGCTATAATTGTTCAAATGCTCTCTTTTGTAACGGCGCCTCGGTGCCAAGGTAAGGTCGTAACTCCCATTCGAGCTCCAGTCTCGCTCCACGCTCCAGACTCTTGCTCCACCTTCTCTGTTGGTTTCAAGACGCCCGAGCTCCAGCTCCACGCTCCGGACCCTACACTCTCCAGCTCCATGCTCCGGACGCTGCACTCTCCAGCTCCACGCTCCGGACCCTGCACTCTCTTTCCGTCACTTTCCATGCACCAGGGCTCCAGTCTCGCTCCACTTCCGCCTGCTTCACGCTCTCTTCGCAAATTCCGAGTTGCCCGATCTATCCTTTGCTCCACGCCTAGACTTGATCCGGTCTTGCTTCGACTTGCTCCAGTCACTCCGGTCTTGCTTTGACTCGCTTCATTACCTTCTTGGGTTTTCACTTCGGACTTTCCGACTTTGGACTCTCCGAACTACCTCCGACTTTGATATTATATTAAAAAAATTATATATAATTAAACAATTGCATACACTATATTCCAAAAAGTCCAATTTATGTTCCACACCTTGGCAGATGGGTTTTAAATGCACCAAATTTTAAGCCATTATTAGTAATCACATTTTGTAGTACTGGTTGAAGCTTTTAACTTTTAGATCTTTCTCAAGAGTAAAAGGTCAATGTATGTTTTAGACATAATCATGGTTGCATAATCAAATATTGCTTTGTACATGGAAAACATTCCATCGTAATTTAGAAACAAATGAATATTGTAGCTCTAGAGCAAGGGTCCATGAGGAAAAACTAGGATTGGAGTCTAGAAAGAACCAAGCATGTGGTGTAGCACATGCAAGGGTCCTCGAGGAAAAATTAGTATTGGAGTCTAAGAAGAACCAGGCATGTAACCGCAAGGGATTTGACTGGTTGTCACCACCCTCACAGAGTAGCTGTTAAGTATTGGGTGCATGATTCTCCTTGCCACCAACTTTCAGCAGCCGCTTAAACTTATTTATCAAACTATTATCATGATATGTTCATGTATGACATGTACTAGCCTAAGAATATTATTCATTTCTGTCTTTGTTCGTATAGTGCTTTCCATACATAAAGGTGTTAGTCTATTTGCTTTCCGTGTAAAGATGTTAGGTGGTTGAGTATGTAGATACTTCTACAAGCCAAACATTAAAGTATGTCATTAAAAAAAGTATTTTGCTTCACAATCATGTTTCTTGATTTAGCTTTCAAATGTCACTATTTTTGAGATATTTGTTCCTTTATAGCACGCAAAAAATTTAGTTTAATTTAAAAGCGTTAGGTTCAATCACATGAAGACTTAGTGCAACATTCACGATCGTGAGCGTGGTAGTTATCTCTATTGTACAGTACATCAACCTCATTGTTTTCATGAAATCTAGGTGTAACCACAAATTTTGAGCAATTGCGTTTCAGCACACGTGCATAGAGATTGAAAATCAGATCCATTGTCATGGACTTATATGTCACTTCGGAGAACCGACAGGCTCAAGAACGTCTAGAATCCGTAGATGTAAGTAATGCTTTATAGCCATGTTTTTTGCAGGTGTTGCGACGTTTTAGTATGTACTTTTGCTAGATTTGTGATGCAATATTGTGAAATATATGCACAAATGGCAAGTCTCATATATTATAATGCAAGCATGCAAAAAAAAAGATAAATGTCTAGAAATCACATGGTTCACTCTATATTCTTTAAAAAGAATTGAAGTACATATCAAATGAAGCAAAAGAAAACATTGGAATGTAGCAAATTTGTAGCAAGAATACAATATTTTTTTATTTTCCGGTCAAGCACAAGCATAAATATGTATTTCACCTTCAATAGTTGTTAAATTCAACCAGGACATAATTCTTTCTATTTTCTACTTTCTTAAGTGACTTTCATATAAATTCATGTATTCCATGCAGCTTATATAAGGTTTTAGAGCGAAGTCCTTACTCATTTAGGAATCGGCATTGGAATAAAGAGAATCAACATCACCAATTCCTGATTTTTTGCCAATTAGAGCTCGTTCTTCATGGCTCCTTCCTCGTGCCACCTGTGGCTACTCGTCAGCACCCACGTTTTCCAAGATATGCACTAGATATCAAAGGCTTACACCAAAGATTGAAGAAATTGAAAAGGGTGTCATCCACCCAGGGCTATAAAACCTTATGTATGTCAATACAAGAAAAGGGGCCACTAAATGACACCCCAAATGACACTTAAGTTGTCATTTGCAAGTGTGTCATTACTTGAATGACACTTAAGTTGTCATTTCCGAGTGTCATTTCTTCAAGGTTCCACTTGAAGTGTCATTTCTTCAAGGTTTCATTCAAACGGGTTTCATTTAACAGCCTTCATTCTTGTAGTGAATTGTGAATGATGAAGGTGTCTACATCCCCTCCCTTCACCAACCGTTACTTGAATTTGTAATATATTCAAATGTGGCAGCTAGCAGCTGAAGTCAATAGTTTTTCAATTGAACAAATCAAATCTCAATCCGCTGATGCTTTCATATCCTTGCACTACAAACTCTAAAATAATCAAGTTCCAGCCACTCAACCTCGCTACCACACTTCCAAATCTCTTGACCCCCGAACCACGCAGCCACGCCATTCATGGCACAATTCACAGGCTCTCTCCAGCAATGCCAACTTCCACTTGCTGATCAATGGATGAAGCTTTACTCTGCACCGAGACGACTGCGCATAATTCACTTGTTACGCATGTTGCACACGATCATGTTGGGAAGTAGTTCTATGGAAGGGTCCATTCACGTTAATAGGAGCCAACTTCGTCCCTTAGTGCTTCCTTACACTGTAAGAAAACAAGGGTTTTTGAGACGCCCCTGCGTATTTATGGACGTCCCACAGGACGTTGTCGTGATGTAAATAACTACAGTATGTAAAAAAATAATGTAGATACAAAAAGTGTGGTCGTAGAGTGACCTACAGTTTAATTCAATGTGGGAACAATTGGAGCTTGTTAGCCTAGCTTGGATGTATTGCATCTCTTGTCTCTAGCTCAGGGGTAGGTAGGTGGCCAGTTGGCTGCTTATTTTCCTGCTCTCACTAGCAAGTGCCAAGCCGCAACCGCCCGAACAGTTCAACGAGTTCAATGAGACTCGAACTCGGAATCAGTCGGCGGATAACAAACGGGCTCTAACAGCCAACCAAGTCTGCAACTTGGCGATTATCATCGAGCCCGCAATAGTCTTATACTGCTACAGATAAGTCGTTTGTTTGTTAATTTGACTTTATTGTGGACCATCTTTTAGATGGAAAGGCATCTATGGCTACTTAAATTTGCTTAGCCGTTTCCAATTAAAGAAATGTCATTGAGTTAATGTTAGGGAAGACAAGCTTCTTGATGAAGTTATCGAAAAACATATAAAATGTAGATGGTTGCCGTGCCTTATGCATTACTTCAGGTCATTATTAGTTTGGATTGTTTCTTCTTAGTTTCTATAGGTTGATAGTATGGCTTCTCAAGACCCTGATGATTGGGAATTCCCTTTAGCTCACTCACCGGATGATCTAATTCAACTTTCTCAACCATCAACATCAAGGCGACGTGTGCGAGAGGAAGTAGGGCCTTCTGAGCGTCGTGTTCAACCACGTACCGCTTTTGATCCTCAACAAGTTCCTTTGACAAGTTTAAGAAGTTTACAACCGGAGGCAAGAACTTTAGTAATCGTCTTGGAGGCTGGAGATGTGCTTATCGAAGGCCATCAAGTGGTGTTTGAAGGGTGTTTTCAAAACACTAATGAAGGTCAAATGGTAACCCGCTTGTCCAATGACCTTGGTCACCGTCTTTGGCTTCAAGGCCCGCTCAAACATTTGGGTAGTGAAAGGCGATCAAGTTACATTGCTGCTGTTCTTCGTGAGATTCTTGACTTTTTACATGTTTAATCCATCTAGGGGCTGAAGTTGAGACCATTTGTTGTTATTTTTCTTAATATATATGTAGTTAGTTGTTGTTGTTGAAGAAACCCGGTCTTTTGATTGATGACCAGGTAGTTAGTATTTAAAAATACAAAGGATAGAAAGGATAGGGGGATGATAAGAGTTGATAAGGGGGAGAATTTGGGCAACCAATGGGGTTTTAGATGCCCATGTGGCCTTTGAATGGGCTGAGGTTAGTTGTGATTGGCTCCTTTCCCCGTTTTGGGGGTTGGGTTCTTCCTTACCAAGGAGGGGCTGGACTGCGGGGGCTCTCTCTGGTTTTTTTGTTGTAGTTTATTTTGGTTTTAGAGTATGTTGTAGCCCTTGTTGTTAACTCTCTATGAAGCTATCACTCGGTCTTAGAGCTAAAAGTATGAGTGAACGGCGCCTTGTCGAATACAAGGGGGTCTGCTGCCCCATGTTTTCATGAGCAGTAGGTTTGAAGCCTTGTAGCAAGTTGTACAAAGTATATCTAAATGACATATTTGATGAGTGTTTGTACACTGTATATAGCTTTCCAAAGAGCTATCATATGCTCTATTTCGAGCTTTTGTGAAGCCATAACACTAGTTTGAAAGAAGAGGGGGTCAGCTGACTTGAGTTTTGTTAGACGTAACTTTGATTGCACATAGCGGCTGGCCAGATGAGTTTTTGGAGGTGAAATTTGGTGTGCATATAATGTGTTTTAGTGGCTTTTCAAGTAGCTATAGCACGTCTCATTCCGAGTTTGTATGAAACCGTAGTGGTATTTTGAATTAGAAGGTTAATCAAGAGTTTAAAAGAGAGTTTGAGTTCGGTTTATACTTAATGAGAGGTTAGATAAATGATTTCAAAGGGAGTAAGGGTATATAGGAGAAGGGTATGAAGTGGTTAGGGTATATAAGGGTAAGGGTATGTGGGATTGAGGTTAATTAGGGAATTAATTATCTCAATCAAGGTTAATTGTGTTAAGTAAGATTAACTAGTCTAATTGTAATCAATTAGCTTAACTAAAATTAAGTGGATTAATCAAGGTTAATCATTTTAGTTAAATATAATTATCTTAACTATTAATTAATCATTATTAAGTGAAATTAGTTAATCTAATCAAAGTTTGATTAAGACTTGATTTAGGTTAAATATAATTAATGTTTTGAGTTAAGTTTTTGAGAGACAAGTTCTACAAGACATCTGCATCATGTTTTATTATATGTACATCGAGTTTTATTATACAAGTTGAAGATCGGAGACCTTTCTGATATGGTGAATGAGGACTTATAAGTTTATATAGGCTTGGACACAAATCATATGTTCTATATTCTCCCTTTCCCTCTCTAAACTAAGTGCAGCCAAGAACCTTGGGTTTTCCTGAAGCAATGACTCTCTACACGACAACGTCAAAAAATATTGAAGACCTGGCCCAGATTCCTTGTTTTTTTGGGACATCGAGCTGAACAGGCGAGGACGTAGCCGGATCCGCGTAGACATCCACGAAAACATCTTGACACTTGAGACGTCAAAAAGGACGTCTTGGAGAACGCGCCCCTGCCTTGTCAGCGTAGGGGATTGTTTCCTCTAGTCTTGACAGGCACGGGGGCAGTCCTCACTTTTTCAAGAGTGAATAAGGGCGTGACACCTCTCTCTCTCTTTCTTCTCTCTCTCTCTCTCTCTCTCTCTCTCTCTCTCTCTCTCTCTCTCTCTCTCTCTCTCTCTCTCTCTCTCTCTCTCTCTCTCTCTCTCTCTCTCTCTCTCTCCCTCTCTCTCTCTCTCTCTCTCCCTCCCTCTCTCCCTCTGTCCAAGTGAGATTTCTAATATTTAATATCATGTGATATTAATACAAAGCAATCTCCAACCTCCCTTATCCTAGTAGAGTTAATTACATTTATTATCCCACGATAATATTACAATGTAATTACCACCGACTTTCCGACGCACAAAAGATACACATCCGGGTATATGCTATCGGAACTGGATACATGCCAGGGATAAGCCACGAACCAACAACTATCACAGAGAACACAAAAATGGGAGATCCATTTTTTCCACATGCAAATATCCATATACTTGGAGTGCAAAAAGGAAAAAAAAAAACTTCTCCATCATAGAGAAGTTCTAGTTCATCCAACCACACGAATACCGCCAAATCTGCAAAAAAATTTGGATCATTATGATTCATGATAGTTCACCCACTGTACTTGTACTACAGCTACACATGAGTGAATCTTTCTGTGTAATGGACCGTCAAAGGACGCCCAAAGGCAATGATTTTTCTGTTCAAAAATCTAAACTTCGAACACCAAAGCTAGCCTTAATGAATACAGACCATACAAACTCCTACACCGTTGTGGAAGTACGATCCTTGTTATATAAGAAAGGTAAGAGAAATGTTCTGAGACGTCAACTTCATCCAGAAGTCGAACTCCTACCTCACTCAAAAGCGTCTGTATGTACACATAAAGGTTGTTTGAACTTCTTGACAAGTCCATTCACTCACGATACCGTAAGGGTTTATTCATGCTATGTATGTGTTCACTCTACTGCGTTTGTCTGTGCTTAGAAACGTTGTAGGTACTCATGAACGTCATGTGAAATTTAACACCTGAGCAAGTCCAGGTATTCACGATAATGAAAAGGTCGCGCTCTTGCAATGTATCTTTTCACTCAAGAATGTGTGGATACTTTCACAGACGTTGTATGTATTCACAAATATAGTAGGTTTTCATAAACGCTGTATGCATTCATGAATGACGTTTGAATTTTTGTAGAAGTCCAGGTACTCACTTGAGCCATGTGAACTTCTGGACCAACCCTTTTGGTCTCAAGAGTGTGATCACTGTGATGGCTTTACTACTAATACATAGATTGGTACGTCGAAATTGCTAAGTTGAAGATAAGTCACAGACTCACATTCGAAGATGAGGTACAGTCATGACTAAGCACTGGTCACTGCGTGTTTAGAATGAACGCTTGACGACTCACTCATGCAGTCAAAGACGTGAATGTGCATTGGTCTCACTTATGTCCTTGTGTCAACACAAGTCAAAAGGATTGATGCTTGTAGAAGCACCTCTGCTCCTAAGATTTTGCAAAAAATCTGATGACGTTTTCTGTTGAGAAAAATCTAGCTTGTGTCATACGTCGTCATGATAATCCAACAAGTCCAAGGTTAAAATAGACATCCTTGTTTGTACGAAAGTTCGTATTAGAGTTTAATATGAACTCACTCACGTTGTTTTTATGCAAGGAATGACAATATAGTGACTTGACAAAATGCAGTGATTTGACGATCTACTGTGACCAGTATTCTTATCCACATGATGGTTCCGACCATCACTGAGGTTGATGACACTAACCCAGCACAACAGGTTCTTTGGACAAAAAGGAGATTTGAGTAGAAATATGATGCTATGAAAGTTCATTGATTTGGTTTATGGTGAACGTCTTAATCTACTTGTTGATAAAATGTGAAGTTTTCTAACGATTAGTTGATATCTATGACAGTGATAACAAACAGTTGCCATGTTGAAGACACCTTGGGTACAACTCCTAACAAACTACTTGTCTGTTGGTTGTTATGGACGCAGGTGAGGCGTGGCAACCTCAGATATGGGTTTAATTAAAAACCTACTTCACTTCAATTTTGTATTTTTGTTTACTAATGTCTACTTGCTGTAGTTTACATAACTACTAGTATGGTTACTACTCTAAAATCACTCATTGCTTTTACAGCAACTTGGTTCTTCTTTAGATGTTCACTAGTACAGCATTATTGCAAATACAATACGTTCTTGGTGAAGAAAAAGTTTCTAGCTGACTTGGAGCCAATGACAGATCTTGAGAAATAAGTAGAGGAAGTGTTTGCGCTTTGAAGATTACATGATTCATCTTGTGATCCCTCAGTTCATGTTTGCTTACAGCTCATTATGGTCAGGCATGATGAATCACACATAGCTTAGATGTGTGTAGAACGTGTCCAGTAATGGGGTCACACAAAAAAGCTACTCTCTCTCTCTCTCTCTCTCTCTCTCTCTCTCTCTCTCTCTCTCTCTCTCTCTCTCTCTCTCTCTCTCTCTCTCTCTCTCTCTCTCTCTCTCTCTCTCTCTCTCTCTCTCTCTCTCTCTCTCTCTCTCTCTCTCTCTCTCTCTCCTCGCTAGGATTTGTGTCTCTCTCTCTTTCTGTGTGTGCACGTGTGAGAAGTGAGTGCGCGTGTGAGTTGTATGTGCGTTGTGTGTGCGTGTGAGTGTCGAGTGTGTGCGCGTGAGGTGTTTGTGTAGTTTCAAGTGTATGTAGGTGAGACTTAGATGTGTATATGTGCGCGTGAGGTTGTGTGTGCGGTGTGTGAGAGTGTGTGTTGAGTGCGTGCGGACGTCTACGGAGTCGTTACTTCCCCCTCCTCGGCGACCAAGAAAGCGGCCCCAGCAAAGCCGGTAGGACATTCTAAACCGCCAATCCCAAAGGTCAGTTCGACATGCTCGGGGCTTGCTTTCCCTCCTAATGCGTGGATGCCTTTGAGGGGGTTGAATTGGTTGCAAATGCATGCCAAAGTTTGATTCTAACCTTCGTATTCGTGCGCATAAGGGTGATGGAAGTCGGAAGAAGTGAAGGGGACGCCTGCTTTGACGTTTGTGAAGACGTCATCCGGGACATTCACATGTGCACTGAAGATGTCGAAATGGACGTGTCATTGAGGTGAAGTTGGACCCTACAAACAAACTTGTGCACAAGGATTGTCCCTAAACCCCACAAACAAACTTGTGCACAAGGATTGTCCCGGGAAACACCCCATGAAATAACGACAAAAACGTAGATGTCGAGGTAAACGTCTATTCGTACGTCTATGTAGACATTCAGTAGTTCTGTCTGCTGTCCAGGAGGACATCATCAGCAACCAACAGCATCTAAGAATGGGCGCCACATCAGTCGGTGCCACGTCATTTTTCCAGGGGTCCAAGTCAAATGTGAAGGGGTCCACGTCGGCGGACATGTCATGGATGAAAAACATTGTGTCGTGTCCCTGCCCATTTTCAAAAATCCCACGTGGCGCTAAGTTGGACGCCAAATGGCACGCTCCAGGCCCTCGAAAAGACCTCGTCGTTTTGGATGTCCCAAAAACTTTTACACGTTTCTTGGGACATCACACGGATTTTCTTGGATGTCTAGGGCACGTAAACACCCCGGATTTTAGTTAATGCCCCTTTTGACGTCCATATCAATAAAATGCCCGTTCATTTTGACGTCCCAAAAATCCTTGTTTTCTTATAGTGTTAGAAGAGTCCTTAGTATCTCATTTCATCTAATTTATCATCTTTTCATCCAGAAAGACATGCTTTTCATTCAAAAAGTCATCCTTTTCGTTAAAATATATTTCTTCTTCATTAAAATTAGTCCTTATTAAGCACTAAAAGCACTAATGACAAGGCTAATGTAGTACTATTGAAGCCTTAAATTCCAATAAAATGTTAATATATTTATAATTTATTATACATATACATTTATAACAATCCAGTGTGATTTGTTTTTATAACTTTCATGTAGTGTTCATATTGGACTTACAATTGTATTTAAATATTTATTGATAACGCCTGAAGTGGTCCGCATTAACTTGATTAAACCCAAATGCCGATGTTGTTTTTTGCAATTCACCGCTGCCATACAATTGCCAAAAAAAAACATAAAAGCTCCTTTGGAGCTCTTATTACAAGCTGTCACAATAAGACCTGTGTGTTTGTGTCCTAGTAAACATAGCTTGGATAATGAACATGATTGCTAGAATGTGAGCACTGAGCACTGAGCGGTGAGCAGTGAGTAGTAAGCAATCTATTTTTTTCAGTTAGGCGCCCTATAACCACAGATTTGAGGTGATTTTCAAGAAACAATTTTACATTGTGACCTATTTCTGTGGTATGAAAAAGGTTCAAAATGGGAGAAAGTTGGATTAAAAAACCCAAAAATAAACTGTTTGGAGGATATTTGGATGAATGTAGATAGACGGATGAATGTAGATGAATGATTGCTCAACTTATAACTAAAAAAAATATAGCAACTTCTAAAATATGAGTAAATTTTTTTTTAAAATAAAAAAAACCGCACCAAGGGGCTCCTCGGTACCGAGGAAGGCCCTGAGGGCGAAACCAAAAAAAAACAAAAAAACAAAAAAACCAGCCGAGGGGCTCCTCGGTATCGAGGAGGGCCATAAGGGCGAAACCAAAAAAAAAAAAAAAACAGCCGAGGGGCTCCTTAGTACCGAGGAGTGCCCTAAGGGCAAAACCAAGGGAAAACAAAAAAATATATACAAAAATACAAAAAAAAATTTAAAAATCAATTATCGCCCATTAAGAAAAATTCTCTTTAAGGAATTACCCAAATTGCCCATTTGGCACTTCAAACTTCTCCGTATATTTGAATACAAAAATTCTTGCTTCCACTACAATTTTACATAATTTTACAATTCTTGCTTCCACTACAATTTGAGGAAGGGAAAAAATGACACCTTGGTACAAAAGTGCCCATTTGGCACTCCAAAATTTTATGTAATTTTGAACACTAAAATTCTTGCTTCCACTATAATCTTCATCGCAGTGGAACATTAGGCCAACGCAAAGCGTGGGTGAATTGCAAACACTTGTATTATGTATACAGATTCTTGTGCAAGGCAAACCTAGAAGACAACAAGTAAATACATGCACCAAGTCTTAGTTGCAATGAAGTACAGCTCCTACTCCGCAATAGTAATCTCTAAGTTTTCTTGTTTTGGTCATAGTAGTTATAGCAAGTTATTGCCTCTTTTATAGTTTAACTTTGAAACTACACAAAACTTTGGAGGGCCAAAATGGCTCCTTGGTATCGAGGAACCCTTTTGGGCTTCACAAAAAACTTGTGAAGTTTAACGATTTTCACTTGTAGAAATAATAGAATTTGTTGAGGAAAAAAAATTTGAAACATGTTTTACCCGTTGTTGGGAACGGGAAAAAAAAAAAAAAATTAGACAAAAAAAAAAGAAATAAATGGGCCTAGTAGGTTCTTTGGTACAAAAGAACTTCTTTTTACTTCTTTAAAATCTTGTAGTTCACTGATTCATCTTCACTCTTGAAAGGTATATATTTTTTTTATGCCCCATGAATTATGAAGCACTATAAACTAACATAGTTTTCGTTTCCCATTAAATTTAATGTCGCTCATAGAGAAATTTTCGTAAAACTAGATGAGATTTTGAATGGATGCCCTAAACTTCATTCATCCATAAACTCTGTCCATCCATGAAATATATCATCCAAACTTATTCATCCATTTAATGACAAGAAGTAGTCAACTCCATATTAAAGTTTGGTTAGGTTTGTCCCTAAAATTCAACATTTATTTTCATGTGAAGCAATTTCATAGCCCATTTGTAAGTGAAAAATCACAGAAGACATTTGTAAACCACGGTAATAGGTTGCAAAAATTTACTTTTTAAAGAGAATTCCAAATATCATTTATAGAAAATTCTTATAATTAGAATATTCCTGTCCATTTTTATCCTCCCTCCTCACTGCTCACCACTCACTACTCACATTCTAGAGTCGTTGGCAAGTATACCACACCCTAGCAAGTTTAGTTCAGGCTACAGACAACCCCAATTTTCCTGCACTATTATTTTGAAACCTTTACAAATCGAATTTTCTCAACGTCAAATTACAGTAGCCTTCCACATGTTAATGGGCATAGGCAACGTAGTATCCATTACATATGGCTCCGCAGAAGGAGACTTTGGTAACAGACACAATGGCATTGCATTTGTCAAATGTCTCAACCAAGTAATATACTCCACATGGTTGCCCAAACCATCTATACCATTGCTAGGAAAAACAGTAGACTGCTTTCCACATCATAGAAATATAGACCGTACCGCACCATCCCAAGCAACCCAAGAACTTGATCATGTTCCCTTCCGCAAAATCTTAGCTAAAACCCTAGAAGCTCTCTAGAACCAACAGAAATCTAGCATAAACCCCACCCTAGAACACCTACACTCTTCCGTACAACCTCCGGAGGAACGCCTAGAAGCAAAATTTGCCGCACTTAGCACCAATGTCAACAACCACACCACAAAAAAATAGACACGGTTGCCGCGACGCAAGTTCTTACAATGCACATATCCTACACAAATTAGCTCACCTATCCACTGCATTTCAAGACGTTGGATGTAGCATGCAAAGCATATCAATTCCAAATATCAGTAGAAGGCTATCTCGCCACAGCAAGAGTGTCAACCCCATTTGGCTTGTAACTCTTGAGTACGCTTGTAAACTGATGCATCTTTTTACATACTCAAGTCTATATGCATGGCTATCAAACCTCGCCCAAATTCTCACCACAGACCACCGGAACAACAACTCTTCACCAACACTCATAGTGACGCCCTCTAATTCAGGCCAAACTCTAATATCCCAAACATCAGCAAATTCTGACCCACTTCCTCCATTGCAGTTTAAAATGCAACAAAACCCGCCCAAAACACTCCACGCCTCACAACTAAGGTACATCTTAAGAAATGAACGTCTCCGACATCTACCAAAATTACGATCACCATCCCTAGATATTGTCGCTATCACAAATCCTCACAGCGATACCTTAATGGTCTTACTAACCAAACAAATAGATCCCCAATTACATCAAAACCAACAGCAAAACTCAATTCAATATAGACAACTCCGAAAATTTCTAGCCCTTACACACAGTATACAGCAAACCCACTGGCTTTTCTCTCCCAGGAACAACATCTTGCGACTCCACCCTATTCACACATGTACCCTATATCCAACACACACCTCATACACCCCTTACATACTTATAACCAATTCCAAACATCAAACAAAATCAATACAACACACAAAACCCTATGTCATACTCCAACACCCGTCTTTTTTAAAAACTCATCACAAAAACCCAAAACATCTCCTACAACCCACAACCAATGCAATCCTTGAAACGTCCTTTCACAACAGAACTGACACCACAACTTCCAGAACCTATCCACAAACCTACTCACTACTCCCACTATATTCCATCACACCTAAGAGATTTCTCAATTTATCCACTAAATCCTCATAATACTTGTATCTCCAATCAAAACAAAATGTTATCCACCATCCACCTACCCACACACCCACTCACAAAACACCTCCAACCTATATATGACCACCAAATATCATCCACTCATCACCCAATCCCAAACATTGACTTAAAAACCACACCCTAATACTACCAACCTCACCAAACAAAAAAGATCAAAATAATCTAAAGTCCCAAACCTACAACTTACCTAAACAATGCCCTCTAAAGCATCAAAAACAGCAGAAAAAACACCTTACACACCTAAACTCCCAACATCAATATTTCACTAAACAATTCACACCTAAACATACAAATACAATCCAAACACGTTGGATACTAAAACAAATAAACTATATCACTAATCATACAAAAACCCAAACAACTCCACCCCAAAATATCTAAAACCACCCAAAAAATGTGTAATCACATGGCCCTGTAGATTTAGGTTTTTGGATAAAACAAAGAAAACCATGGTAACGAAGATTCATTCACTAGGGAGGTAAATTAATGGGTGATTAGATGTGGTGTCTTAAATTAGCTCTAATAGATCATTCAAACAACCCAAGGAATGAATTGCGAAGAGAAGTTGTTCCTAAACTCATCAATGGAATTTTTTATTTATTTTTATTATTCAATCTAATGCCATCACTCTTAGTCTTGGAAGTTTGTTAAACACAAATTTTAAAATTAGGTTAGTTAAGAACCTAAATGCCGTTTATGTTCCACCTCCATCTTTTTCAATCTTGAGTAGCTTTCTTCTCTCCTTTTTGTTTGCTTCATGTGATCTTTTCATCTTGCCATTCTTCTTTTATTTCTTCTATCTCAATTTGAAATTATTCCCAATTTGTAACCTAATTCTTCTTTATTTTAATTCCTTTCTTCAAATTTCTTTTTCTTTTCATGATTTCCTATTTATTTAATTCAAATATTCATTCTAGCCATCAATTTTTATTCTGCAATCTTCCAGTGGATTAATTCTAATTGTTTCCTATCCCAATCACTCATTCTTTAAATAGCCTTTTTTCTTAGGATCAAATCTATCCAATTTGTTTAATTTTTATAACTCTTGAGGTTCCAAGTCCATTGCGCCGTCTCAAACCCTAAATTCAGAGTTCAATGAGCTCGATCACTTCTCATTCACACCTTGCCAGTATCTTCTCAGAGCCAGAGTTTGAGGGCTATTGGAAAGGAGAGGTTGAAGGCTAGTGGTTTCTTTCTTCTAAAAAGGTTGCAAGTGCAGGGCATCCATGCTACAATAGAGTACGCTCACCAACTCTTTTTGAATAACCACGTCTTGAGCTTTGCTCATCATGGGCTGTTAATGAGGGCATCCCACCTTACTCCCGTCACGTCATGCTATCCTATGACCGCTATAGCATCCGTTCGAATTCGGCCAATGCCCTCATGCACCCACCCTTGTAGATAGGCCTTCTCATCTTTTCCTCCAACAGTTATATAAGCCTTTTTAGGCTGGTGGTAAGCACCAAAGTCATCCTTAGTTGACCAACATGACACCTTCAGAAGTTTGAATAGCCCATAACTTCCTCAATACTCGCTAAAATGCAAAATCTCAAAGCTCTATCTCACGTAAGTTCTCAAGATCCATCCATGAATACCAAAATTGCAAGTTGTGAGTATGTTTCAAAGTTTCAGATTGTGCTTATGCTTTGTTTGCACTCAACACTTCATCTTCCTGAACAAATTTCATATCTATGTATAGATCTCAAGAATATGAATCCATTGATACTAAGATAAGCTCCAAACTTCCAAAATTGAAAACGATGTGACCAGTTGAAGATTCAGGTGAGTTGTGGTTGTTGAGATGCTAGGGTTGATGAGGAAGTGGACCAATGTCAATGCTCCACCAACAAGAAGGGACCCTATAGCTGCCTTATTCACGGAAACCTGGGTTTAAGGTGTGAAGGGTTCAAGTTAGGAGAAGACAGAGCTCACTGCCGAGCGAACTCTTCGCGTGCACCGGGCCCCAAAGCCGTGTGCTGCCATCCTAAACCCTAAACCCTAAACCCTAAACCTAACCCTAAACCCTTTGGCCGTCGATGGGGAAGATTGAGGGCTGTAAGATCCCGAGCCTCGTGGTCGCAGTGCACTGCCTTTCGAGTGTTTTGGCGGGGTCTCCGAGCGGGATGCCATGGCCATGTCTACTTGTTCGTGGGGCGATGTAGCGATGCAGCAGGCACGGCGAGCTACCCCTCACATCAGCCTCGCCATCAGGGTGCCTGCACTGCTGCTGCTGCGCTCGTCCTTTCTCGCCACGCCCCTGCCGCCATGGCTACGCTCGCACAACATTAACATTCGCATTCGTTTGCACCACGTCCTTGCCAATGCCAGGACGAATGTCGCCGGGGAGACCCTTGCAGAGTGAGTCCATGCTTACTTCGCGCTCTATTGTGTAATTGGCTTTTATTTCGTACTTGACTTGTCCTGCACATGATTCGTACGCGCTGCTGTTGGTTGCGGATGTGGAGTCGTCCTCTCGGTTGGATGCACTTGTTATGTCACAGAAGCCATTGTGGCACAGGTGCATCATTCGTATTGGGAATCAATTCAGTTAGTGCTGAATGTATGTCGTTGTAGGTACGAATTTACAGTTTGTGGAATTCGTTTGGTGTTTGAGTATGCAGCAGTACAGCGACCCTGATTTATGTCTTGAGAACCTGAAACCCTAACTCCATGGTGTCCATGCTCAGTGCTCTGTGTGTCTTGGCTATGGATTCAAGTATCTCTCCTGGACAATAGTGTAGAAGGACAAATAAGCCAATTGCTAGATATAGAAATTAATAAGCAGAGTAGAAGGACAATTAAGCCATTTGCTAGATATAGAAATTAATAAGCAGAGTGCCGAAGTATTGGATTGTTTCGCTGTTGCTCTCTATGCCATCCTCATGATAGAGTTACAAAAATGACAATATCATAATCGGATACTAAATTATATAAGTTCTTCGGCTTTGTTTCGAATAATCACAATTGGACAATTGGTGTATGTGGATGCAGGCAGACAGTGATGGGATTGTGCACTCGAGTAGGTTGCAGGAAACAGTTGCAGTGTGGGCAACGGTGGAGGAGTTTATTGTTTACAAGAAGCAGTGGACAAATCAGGAGTTTATCATATGCATCAGTTTGGAAGAGATCAGCCCAGAGTGTCAATGGTCCAGGTATGTATCACATGCCCGTCGTCATGGGAAAAAGGTTGATGCAGTCTGGAGAGAACGTGACTGACATGGAGGAAATATGTTGCAGTCGATTCGCGCGGCACACAGACAATCGAACAACTTTGGGAGGAGTATTTTGCAGATGCTTCCCAGTGGTGGGACAACAGAGTCGACAAGGTATCATCGGGAGTACCTGTCAGTTGATGGGCACCCTGTGAAACTAGACGCATAGAATTTGGCATTGGCGTATTGTGGAGATCAGATCGTCGTAGTTGTTTAGAAACATGTATTCCTGGAGCGTTGATTGTTGGGGCCAGTGTTTGGTCTTAGTGAGGTTTTCCAGATCTGATCGTGCGTTGTGGTGCCCACAGAAGAATTCCAGGTCACCTGACTTGAAACATAAGGTGACAAGGAAAGCCCTTTGGATAGATGGTTGGTCAACTCCAGCATGGGTGAAGGCAAGGCTCACACCGGTGACTCAAGGCAGATTGCCATGTCATGTTGGTTATTGGACCAGAATTCCCCAAGACACTGCTCAAGGAATAAGGTATCGGCATGAGCACGTAACTCCAGGAATTGAGCCGTTCCACTTCCTTATCGCCAAGAAATAGGTGTAGCCAGAATTTGGAATTTGAGTCGGTATGAGAATTTGGTTTGTGCAACATGCGCTTCTCTTTCTCTGCATAGGTTGATGCTCTTTAACTGGGTTGGCTTTCTTTGAATTGCTATGTATGTCAGAGATACTAAGATTGCAATTGGCTGCATGCAAGTTTTGCTCATACAGAAAGTTATGAGCTTAGGGTATTACTGGTCTTGCACCCTTAATTTTTAGTATTTCTCTCGTAAGGTTGTTCTAATGAAGATTTTATAGATGAGACAGGCTGGGCATGGGCAACAATGGAGAGGGAGACACTCTGCCTACTTCTGCAAGAGAGTGGAGGCAAAGTGTACGAAGTGGCGGTGGCAGTATGCATGTGCAATGTGCTGCTACCACGAGTGAAGCAATTGCTATTCTGAAGAATCGTCTACAACAAGGCATCGCTATAGACTCGTACACGTATGTTGATGTTCTGAAGTGGTGCTTGAAGCAGAAAGACCTTGTGGCAGCCAAGCAGGTTCATGACTGCATCATCAAGAGTGGAATGGACCAAAATATATATGTGGGGAACAGTCTATTGAGTGTGTATATAAGATGTGGGAGAGTGGAGGATGCACGCCGAGTGTTTGATGGACTTTTGAAGAAGGATGTGATTAGTTGGAACGTCATGATTGGAGGTTATGCTAAGCGCAATCATGCTAATGATGCGATGGCAGTATTCCATAAAATGCGTCAAGAAAATGTGGAGGCGGATGAGATTACCTATTTGAGCATCCTGAAGGCATGTGCCAATCCATCAGCTTTGAAATGGGGCAAAGAAGTTCATGCATACATCAGACATGGGGGCCTTGAATCAAAGGTGCGTGTCGGGACTGCCCTCCTTCAGATGTATGCAAAGTGTAGGTGCATCAAGGAGGCAAGGCAAACTTTTGATAATATAACCAATGCGGATGTCTTCTCCTGGAACGTGATGATTGGCGCATATGTGGAAAGTGGCAGTATACATGATGCCCGACTACTTTTTGACAGAATGGAGGAACGCAATGTAGTTACATGGAATGTGATGATTGGCGCCTATGCAGAAAGTGGTTGTGGCGAGGAAGCATATCGATTCTTTCTCCAAATGAAACGGGAAGGCTTCGAACCTAATGCAATTACCTATGTAAGCATACTGAATGCATGTGCAAGCGCAGGGGCGTTGGAGTGGGTGAAGGAGGTTCATGGCCATGCCCTGGAATCACGATTGGATTCTGATTTGCGCGTGGGCAATGCGCTCATTCACATGTATGCAAAGTGTGGCAGTATCGATGATGCCCGACTAGTTTTTGGCAGGATGGAGAATCGCGATGTAATTACATGGACCGCGATGATTGGCGCATATGTGGAAAGTGGCAGTATACATGATGCCCGACTACTTTTTGATAGAATGGAGGAACGCAATGTTATTACATGGACTGTGATGATTGGCGCCTATGCAGAAAGTGGTTGTGGTGAGGAAGCATATCGACTCTTTCTCCAAATGAAACGGGAAGGCTTCAAACCAAATGCAATTACTTACATAAGCATACTGAATGCATGTGCAAGCGCAGGGGCGTTGGAGTGGGTGAAGGAGGTTCATGGCCATGCCCTGGAATCAGGATTGGATTCTGATTTGCGCGTGGGCAATGCGCTCATTCACATGTATGCAAAGTGTGGCAGTATCGATGATGCCCGACTAGTCTTTGGCAGGATGGAGAAACGGGATGTGATTACATGGAATGCGATGATTGGTGGACTTGCGCAACATGGATGTGGGGACAAGGCTCTGGAAGAGTTTAGGAATATGAAAGAAAACGGTGTAAATCCAGACGAGTTATCATTTGTTGCAGTTTTAACGGCCTGCAGTCATGCAGGCCTTGTGGATGACGGCCGTCGACTCTTTCTTGCTATGACGGAAGATTATGGAATCAAGCCTGATGTTGTTTTGTGTACCTGCATGGTGGATCTTCTTGGGCGGGCAGGGCACTTGGAGGAAGCATTGCTATTTATTGGTAACATGCCAGTTGAAGCAGACGCAGCAACTTGGGGAGCCTTGCTTGGTGCTTGTCGAACTCACGGTAATGTGGAAATGGCGGAACTTGCTGCTGGAAAGGGATTGAAATTGGAACGTAGTCATGCCGGCATATGTGTGCTGCTTTCGAACATTTATGCGGCCGCTGGCAAGTGGGACCAGGTGTCGTTGGTACGCAATATGATGCAGGAGAGAGGTATACGCAAGGAGCCAGGGCGTAGCTGGATTGAAGTCGATAACCAGATCCATCGCTTTGTCGCTGGAGATTCGTCTCACCCAGAGACGAAGGAAATACATTCTGTGCTGAACAGATTGAACGAAAGAATCAAGGCTGAAGGTTACATTCCTGATACCCGGCTGGTGTTGCAGAATATTGATGATGAGGACAAAGAACTAGCTCTTTGCTCTCATAGCGAGAAGTTGGCTATTGCGTATGGATTGATGCGTACAGCCCGTGGACCAATTCGTGTATACAAGAACCTTCGGATCTGCTCAGATTGTCATGCAGCAACCAAGCTTATTTCGAAGGTGACTGGACGGGAGATTGTGGCGAGGGATGCTAATCGGTTTCACCACTTCAATGATGGCGTCTGCTCTTGTGGTGATTACTGGTGATGAGGTGGGCCACTCCAAATGCTGGGGCATGGAGTGTTTAGCTGCAGCTGTTTAAAGGCATATACGCTGAATACTATTTTGTGAATGTTAAGGCAAAATCGTTTCACTTGTATATAATTTGATTACAGAGACTGGGAAGCTTCAGAAAGTAACCAGATATGTGAATTTTGAGATTTCATTTAATTGAGAATGGTTTCCTTAGCTATTGAATTGTAAGTAGTTTCTTGCACAAACGGCAATTTACTAAGATCATTCCGAAACCTCTTTCTTCGTTATCAAGAAGGTTCACGTGTGCAAGGCAAGTGTTGATGACCAGAAGATGAGTGTTTCTTTGGAGGGTGTCGGTAGGGATGACTCTTGAACATTGTCATCGAATTTGTCATTGGAGTATGTTGTGTTTTTGTCGCTTACTTTTGAGTAGGAGTTGTGTCATTTTAAAAATGGCACAAAGAATGGAATGTTTTCAAGTTATTAGTCAATGTACCTTCTTTTTGAATTTTTTACATGGATAAAGACTTAATAATAGGTGCAAAAGTGCTTGTTGATAGGGCCAAATATTTTTGCCCCCACTTTATTGAGGTATCAATTAAATTTGATGTTTGGAAAACTAACAATTTTTTAATTGCAAAACTATTGTCTACATATGAGTTCGGCAAAACATAATTTTTGTGCATAAAGACCTTCATAAGGGAGTCCTTCTGGAAAATTTTAGTACTCATTAGCTTGATTTGATTGCTTTTTATTTTATGTAACGCCCTTAAATCTATTATAACTTTAATTGTCTTGTTTAAAACTTATAAATATCTTTCTAAAATTGTAACAAAGCATTCCATAATTTTTTTGTGCTTATTTGACTATTACATTCGACCTTGCATGCAGAAACAACGACCAGGCTAGTAAAGTGCATTTCAACATTACTGCAGATCCCCAAGATATTTGTAGGGTCGCTACCCAGCCTTGTTTCTTACCATGGGGGTAGTATCTCATGTTTCCTACCACTAGAACAACAATGACGTTTTTTCTTAGCCGATCCGTCATGGAAGGACCTTTGGGCGGCGCCGCCCTGGTCGGTTGCCGTCTCGCCGCCGCAATGAAAATGTTCATCGATATCAAACCCTACCTTAGTAGTGTTGGAACCCAAATTTAGTTAGTTAAGAAGGCCGTTGCCTTCCATTGTCCATCATCTTCTCCACAATTCCCATTCTTTCCTAGGTAGCTCTGGTTCCACAAGTGCCGTCGGTAAGTTTAATTATTTGGCTATCTAATAAACATGGGCGATTTGCCTTGTAAGTGTACGGCTTTACAAGGTCCTCTTGCTTGTAGCCCATGTGGATGTGTTTGACCGCCCGATTTAGCATCTTTGGTACTCAAAGGTTTGGGTGGTGTGACTTCTATGTTTGCTAGGACAAGTGTAGATGCCCCTGCTATTGGTAAGGGAGCTTGTTTGCAGCCGGAGATGGAGGATTATCTAGCTTTGATTGTCTTGTACGTGGCTTCTTGAATCATGGATCTTCACAAGTGTGTGTGCAAGCTATCCCTAGTGAGAAACACCACAACTCTTTCAAATGTTTAGGCATTGATGTCTACGCGTATGTTGAATCAACTTCGTGCTATTGTTTTTTAGTTTCAAGCATTCCTCTCCATGTGGACCTTTTTGATGTTTCTATGGCATCTCTTCAACGCCCTCCTCGACAAGTTGGAACTCCGTATATTTGGCAAAGTCTGTAACTGCAAAGAAACTCGTATTCTTTGATCAAATATTGCACCGAACTCTTTGTCGACTGTGGCACATCTTGATCTGATGGAAGATCGTTCGGGCAAGATTTATGCCGTCCGAAAGGGGCGCCGCCCTAGTCTGTACACATCATGGTTATAGTGTCACAAGCAGGTGAACGGTTTCCGTGGAGCTATTTTCAAGGCATTCAAAACCCGCAAGGACGCACAACGATTTTTGGACTTTGGATATGAATAGGCCGAGGTAGGAATTGCATGTTTGTGCTTAGTACTAGACCAAGTCGTTCCAGAGTGCTTGGATTAGGAAGAGCTTCTATAATACTCCACCTGGAATGACTCAATGGCTCCATATTGCACTACATAGTTCAGGGTTTAGTGAACGTGGGGCAAAGTAGGACTACTAAATGTATATTCCCATCTTCTACGTCATTGCAATAAAGTGTTGGTGTTTCTAACTAGAATTCATCGTTCACCAAAACAAAAATATAGTTGAGTATTTTTGTTTATGTACAACCATGTATAAGAATATACTTATCCATATATGTGAATATATAGATCTATTTATATACGAGGAAATCAAACATTCTGTGAACATGTGTCTAATTATGTTTGTATTTACATATGTAGGAATTAAAACATGTATGAAGTTCTAAACATATGTAGGAAATTCAATAAACATTAGTAGGAATTACAACATGTATAAACATGTAGGAATATGTATAAACATATGTAAACTTATAAGAACCCCTTCTTCATACGTGTTGTGATAGAACATATATAAAGAAATATATACACAAGTAAACATATGTATTTCTAATTATAAATAAAAATATATAAACATGCTGAAACAATTGTGTACAACTCAAGCATGTATAATCATATGTATTTGTAAAAAAATATAATTGTATATTTTGACATATATGCAAACATATATAAAGAAGAATAAACACATATAAACATATAGAAAAACAATAAAAATATATTTACATATATGTAAACATATGTAACCATATATTTAAACATATATATAAACATATGTAGACAACAATAAACATATATAATCATATAATTAAACATGTATGAAAACCTATGTAACCATGTACTTAAACATATATATAAACATATACAAACAACAATAAACATTTATAATCATATATTTAAACATATATGTAAGGGAATATATAAACAAGAGTAAATATATATAACCATATATTTAAATAATGAATGTTTGTGGTTCAATCTATATTACAATCTATTCTTCAAGTACAAGTTTTCTTTACTATGTCAATCAAAAGGAAAATTGAAATAAAATAAAATTTAATTAATATATCTATATTGGTATCACGGCATAAACAAAAAATAGTGGCTATCCTTTTCCAATAATAGAAAAAAACTTACATTTTTGGATAAACAAGATAAGCCATTGTTTGACCTAGGAGAAGACCAGGTAGTTGTCCAGCCAAGAAGTAGCTTCACAAGAGAGAAGATAGCCACATGCATGTACTTTCACTTTATATATTAAGTGAGAATTGGATCCAAATGGGCAATGTAGGGGGGTCCTCTTCCCAAAAGCATACTTGCCACCACTGTCCTAATAAGGTAAGGTTGGATGACCCATAACCACCACGAACCCCATAACGGATAAGCAAAAGTGTACCAAAACCACCACAGACCCACCCCATTTCCGAAATTTTAGGAAGTCCTATATGATTGGGTGTCAGTTCATGATTGGTTCAAAGCTGCCGGTTTTTAGTCAATGCAGAAGTGGTTATTAGTACAACTTAGTGTGGAAATAGAGAGTTGTGTATGTCGAGGAATGGGTCCCGGCTTACTATCCACTTTGAAAATTTGTAGCAATTTCAATATGAAGAAATAAATGGTCACGACAAGTGCAATATTCATGAAATCCTATTTTGAATTCCCAAAAAATGTCTTACCACGTATACAAACGCTATAAATAGGTCAGCAAGCTTAAGTTGGTGGTTATAGGTCATCCAACCTTATGTGTGCCTTGGGAGAGTTCCATCGATTTTAGGGTTTTATCACTAGGCAATCAAATTTTTAAAATTTTAATTTTGGAGAACACTATCCATGTCTAGCCGAATACCATTCACTTAATACAACACAAATGGAATATGGCAGTACAAGCATATTTCACATTGGATGGGGTGCATGTACTAAATGCCTTGCCTACCCGACAACAGGAATAAACTACATTGTGTACCACACAACATGACTTATAAGAAAATGCATAGTGTAGTACGGAGATTTTCTAAAACCATTAGAAGTAGATAGAATTGCAATGGCTAACCATTTAAAACACATATTGATTCCCTCACAACTCAGTCGAGCTAGTCAAACTCTTCATGGATTAGTATAGTTAGAAAGAATAATGTACTTAGGAATTAAGTTATTTGTAATATTCCACACCTACAAACCGGTGGGCCTTCTATTCCAAGCTTTAATATGGTGGCATCCGGCCACTCAAGATTCCAATCCAATTCTAATCACAAAGATCATGGCTGCTCAAAGGCGCGCAAGAGACATTCAAGCCTTGCAGTGCCTTAGCATTACCAAAATTCACTTTTACATCAAATTCTTCTTTAATTGGCGACCATGCCCAAATAACAAAAATCTAGAAGTTATTAAAATTGACCTAGTCGGATATCAATATTAGCTAATTAGGCCGCTCTCAACACAATAGTATGCTTGGTTTCTTCATTGTGGCCCACTGTAAGCCCTCAACCCTTGACTTTTATGTCGGATCGAGTTTTCATAACGAGTTCTCATAACAACTTGAACGATAAGAGGAAAAATATGAAATTCAAGAGAATTCAAAAAATTATGAAAAGCAACCAATTAGAGTAGAAGACGTGCATCTATCTCGGCCTATAAATCCCCAAAACTCGGTGGATGCCATGATGCCACCACGAGGACTACCAATTATTATGCCCCTTAATTTGGCACCCCAGCAAAGGCCTATGCATTTGCCTAAGTTCTTGGGAATGTGTCACGAGGATCCCTAAAACCACATTGAACGGTATATAGAGGCTCTTGTGACTAACGTGATCACCGAGGAGTCGGATAGATTGGTACGGTTTTCAACCACATTGGAGGGACAAGAGTATGAATGGTATCGTTCACACGCCCCGGCAACCTTTGCGAGTTGGCCGGCCTTTCAAACCCCCTTAGACAACTTCGGCTCGAAACTCGGCAACAAAGTGCCTTGGTAGCACTCACGGGGATGTGTCAAGGCCCAACCTAAGAAATCTCGGATTACATTCGCCATTTAAACACGATTATTACCCGATTTGTAGGCAACCATCTCACAAATGAAACTACCCACTATTACTTCATCCAAGAATTTCACAAACAAAACACCATGAGAGAGATTTTGAACACAGAACCACAGACCTTGGAAGAGGCTCAAAAAGCCGCCCAAGAAGTAGAGCGGATTGAAAAGGAGAACATGAGAATGTGGAACCGCATTGTGGCGCCGATACCGGCATTTATTCGAGTCCATTATACACCCCCTTCTTCAACCAAAACCTCTAGAGAGCAAACATACACTCCTATTATTAGCCACCCGACTCCTCTTGACTCTACGCCACCGGTACCTCAACTCCAATGGCATGCCTAAGCGGAGTCCTCTCGGTTTGCGGAGATAGAGGCAAAAAATAAAAGCGCCAATGATGACCTCAAGGAGGACGTCATGAAATCAATTAGGAGTCTTAGGGACCAAATTGCCATGGCCATTAGTGCAAAATCACTCCATGCACACCCACTTCGAAATGAGCCGGGCCATTTCCCCACCAACATTTGGTGTCGGAATTGCAACCAATATGGCCATAGTGAGCAATTTTGCCAATTGCCAAATGTCCAAGGCCCATATATGCCTCCTCAAACTCGTCCAAATCCATCTAACCAATCGGGAAGGAATCAATCTCAACCAAAGCATATTCCATGTTCTACTTGTCACCATAAGCACCTTCTTGGTCCCGACATTTGTTGGGTACAAACTAGGGTAATATGTAGGAATTGTGGAGATAACCATCCAACCGATAGGTGTAGAAGGGCCTCCAAGGAGCACAAACCGGGAATGACAATCACTACGAATCCACCCCTAACATATTTTACATCGGCCACCACAAGGGGCTCAACAGACGTACCATGTGAACCCTCAACCAATGCAATGGTATCCGCATGTGGGCGCACAACCATATGCAATTTATCTAATTGCACAACCACCAACTCCCTACCCACCACAAAGTAGTCAACAAAGTTTAGGCTCAAACTTAAACAACACCACTTCTCCTTATTTTATTGAATCTCAACCCGGTTATTCTCCCATGCCACCACAAGATGCCCGGAATGAGGTGTCATTTCACTCTAGAGAAACCCAAGTACCGGTGCATGACTCCAAATCCACCTTGGGTTCAAAAGGAAAACAAAGTGCCAATATTATCATTCATGAGAAAGAAGGTCAGCCCATAGCCTCCTCTAGTCAAAAACCAAATTAGCAAAATGTGGCGGTAATGACAAGGCAACAACGCTATTTCC